>CAUYQV010154125.1:0-17464 GCA_963574575.1 Galagoides demidoff | reverse complement strand
GCCAGCCACGTACACCTAAGGTGGCAGGTTCGAATCCCCAGCCTGGGTCCGCCAAACAACAATGATGGCTGCAACCAAAAAATGGCCAGGCGTTGTGGCGGGCGTCTGTGGTCCCAGCTACTTGGGAGGCAGAGGCAGGCGTCTCAAAACAAAAAAAATGTTTGCGGACCCCTGGCATAGACTAAAAATTATATACAAGACTGGAAACAGGCTCAGCGCCTATGGCTCAAGTAGCTAAGGTGCCAGCCACAGACACCTGAGCTGGCGGGTTCGAATCCAGCCTGGGCCCACCAAACGACAATGATGGCTGCAACCAAAAAATAGCTGGGCATTGTGGAGGGCACCTGTAGTCCCAGCTACTTGGGAGGCAGAAGCAGGAGACTCGCTTGAGGCTAGGAGTTGGAGGTTGCTGTGAGCTGTGATAGCACATCACTCTATCCAGGGAGACAACTTGAGGCTCTGTCTCAAAAAAAAGACTAGAAACAAACATCTGCCAGTAAAAAGGTTACAGAAATTGTTTCACCTGCAGAATAATCCTGTGGTGCTACCAAAGCAAATGGAGGGTGCACTGACAAGGCTGGCACAGAACATCTCTGGACACGGAAGAACCTCTTGAGTATATTTAGCTAAAAGTATGTAACTTTTTCTAAAGGTAGAACCAGAAATTTATTTTGGGGAGAGGAACATTAGGATTCCACAGATATCTGGTAGCAGACATATTTTTTGATTTTGTTTCTTTAAATTTTTTTAACTATGTAGTTTTTCTAACATATATATTACTAATACATTGTATTTCACATAAACTGAGTTAACAGGGTGATATAGACAGCAGGTTTTCAGCTCACTTCACTATTTTTTTTCTTTATTGTGGTGAAAAATACGTAACAAAATTTACCACATTTTATATATATATATATATGTATATATGTACTTAATATATAATAGATAATACATATACTTAATATATATGTATAAAAATATATATATATCATATATACAAATAGAAAGACGGGTTGTCACTGTGTTGCCCCACTGCTCTCCAACTCCTGTGCTCAGCAATCCTCCTGCCTCAGAGTGACTACAGTGTGAACCACCACACCCAGCCTCATTTTAACCATTTTAAACAGCAGAGTTCAGTGGCACTACAGTGTTCTAAGGACCATTATCACCATTTCCAGAATTTGCCAAATATTCCAAGCAGAAATACTGTCCCGGTTAAACACTAATTGACTCCCTCCTGCCAGCCCTTGGCAATCTCTGATCTACTTTCTGCCTCTGTGAATCCAACTATACTAGGCAGACCTCAGGTAAGTGGAACCACACAGTATTTGTCTTTGCGATTAGCTTCTTGTGTTTACCATGTTGTAGCATGTGTCAGATTTTCATTCCTTTTTAAGACTTAATACTCTTGCACTGCATGAATATAAGCACCTCATTTTGTTTGTCCATTCATCTGTTGGTGGACATTCAGCTGTTGCCACCTTTTGGCCATTGTGAACAATGCATGTGTGAACATGTACGTACAAAGTCCCTGTTTTCAATTTTTTTGCTGTATATACAGAAGTGAAATGCCAGATTTTAAAGTAATACCTTTTTTGAATCACAGTGGCCACACTATTTTAAGTCCCCACCAGCATTGCACAGGCCCTCTATTATTTTAAAATTAATGTTTTCTTTTAATAGCTACTAACGAGGCCACCTGTGGGCTTCTGGCTTACTCCTGGCCTGGCAGGTACTGTGCGGTCTATGAAGTAAGCAACATGCTGTACCATCAATGACCTTCCACAGCAGTGGGAAGGTCCCACACCTAGCCCTGGGCTGGTGGTAGTCCAGGTGTGGCCCAGGTGTGGCGGGACAGGTCTGCCAAGCCTGCACAGGTCTGGAAGTGTCTAGACTGCAGAAGCCTACCCTTTGTGCCCCAAGATGGGAGGTGGCAGCAGGGCCCCTCCTGCTGCCTAAGGGCAGGGAGGCTCTTAGAAAGTATCTGAAAGTAGAAAACCTTAGTATGGCACTTACCTCAAGGGCCCCTCCCAGTGACAGGGTTCCTGGAGACCTGGCCAAGGCTGCTGTCCCTGGAGGCCGCAGTGAGGTGTATGTGGAGTCTGGGCTCACTGCCTGTCTTCAGTAGAGCACACACCAGGTAATGGCTCAGCAGAGGTCATGGAAAGCCAGCCATGAACTTTTCAAGTGTTTCCTCACAGGCCTGGGCCTGCCCCAGCGAAGACAGGGCAGGGCCAGGAAGACAGGAAGCCACAGGTGAGGCCTATGAAGCCAGTTCCTCCCACCACAGCCAGCTGCAGCAGAGTCCTCTAGGGTTAGGCCTGTGGTGCCTGGAACCCTCAAGGGACCCCTCCACATTTCTATGTATTTGGTCTAAGGAACACCTGCACAGAATAGGAAGTCAGGGTGGGAACTGATTGAGGATGCAGACTCCTGGGCCACCGCCCCTGCCCCTTAATTTAAACTAAGGTTTAGTGCCTGGGAGTCTGCACACTGAGAAGCATACTTCTGTCTGAGCACCACAGAGCTGAATAAAAGCTGGTCTTGTTCTCTGAGGAAAATCTCCGAGCCAGCTATCAGGGCATGTATAAAGAGGCCACAACTGCCAGGTCCCTGGCACTTAGCCAGGGTTCAAAAGTAGAGAAAGACAGGTCTACACCGAATAGTGGGGAACAGCCCTATTCCACACTCTCCTCCCTGCTCAGCCAAGGATCCTCCAGCAGAAAGGGGCAAGAGGGCCCCAGAGCAATACCACCACCCACTGCCTTCCAAGGAGGACAGGCAGGCTGCCACACCACGTTGACCACCTCTCAGGCTTGATGCCTACCTGCCCACTGACCCCCAGCCCCATAGGTGGGAGGGCAGGACTTTCAGACCCCAGGCCAGTCTCTAAACCACCTAAAAGGCTGGGAAACAGCTTTGTGACACCAACTGTGTGACATTCCTGACACTGTAAGATATTTGTGAATGTGGGTACTTGCGGGGCTGGCCCTGGTCAGGTGCTTGGTCACCCGGCAGGTAGCCTAGTGGGAAACCCCTTCCTGAGGCTCCCTTCTGAGGTTTGTGAGAAACCGTACAGCGCCCAGCAAGAGCATTGGCATCCTCTCTCGAACTCGTCTCGCTCTTTGCTGTGGAACAGGAGTGTTTCCTCAAATGTACATGAGGTAGCTTCAGACCCTCTTCCAACCCAAGTGTCACCATGAGGCTGGAGCTGCAGGTGGGAAGGACCTGCCAGATGCTGCTGGGATGGAGAGGCCTGGAGTGGACAGGTTGTGGTGATCTAAGGGCTCCCAGCAGAGCTGAGGAGTTGGGTCAACACAAGGAACATGAGGTGCTGAGCAAAGGTGATCTCAGGGCCTGTGCTCTAACACACTGATCCAGATCAGATTCCTGATCCAGTGGGAACTCAGGGCTGCAGTACTAAGCCTGACACACAGAAACAAGGTGGGCCAAGGGGCTGGGCATCCTCCTGGAGTTGGGAAAGGCAAAGGTTTCACTTTTTCTCTCACTCAAGGTAACAGGGCTATGGGCTCAAGGCTACATCCAGGAAAGATGACTAAAGCCAAGGGGCAGCATATTCTGCAACATGTTCACATGGTGTGACCCCACTGCATGCTAGGCTCTTTAGAGCAGGCCGTGCAGGCTTTGGGGCTCATGCTAAAAGGTGTTTTCACAGAAACTTTCTGCCCATATTAAAGTACAACTATCAGATATTCTGAACTCCTAAATTGTTGTACATTTCCAGTGTTTCTACACTTTAGAATATAATCTTTCATGTAATACCAAATTCACATCTTTGAGTACCTTTGACTAATTTTGTTTTAATGAGAATTTAGGGTTAGCTATGACATCCTCCCTTACTCCAATCAATTGTGTACTCAAAAAGCAGCACATCTTCAGACACAAGGGAGACAGGGTTAAGTGAAGAATCCCCTAGCACCAAAGCTCAGGGTGTGACACTGCAGGCTGATGACAGAATGCTGAAACCAGACCCCAACCTCATAACCCCAGTGAAAAAGCCAGGAGGACTCCAGTCTAAAATCTGGCCAGACTCTCAGGCCTCAGGGAAATTCACCATCCGAAAATGAAATAGATGAACCAGCTTGGGGTTATCTGAGCTTTCCAACTATCCTGGCTCCCAGTACTAGGAGAAAAGAGTCTATTTATGGCAAATAATTCTGGGGGCTGAATCAATACATTCTGAGTAAGAGACCAAAAAACTAAGAGTCTACTAAAGGGCTTCCATTCTCATCACCCCAACACCATGACTGTACAAACCAGTTTTATTAGGGAACCACCCCAGCCATGCCTGTTCATGCTCTTGTCACACCTGTTTCTGAGATCAGGCAGGCTCAGACAAGTTACCAGTTTAGCAAAGAGGAAAACTGTTCTGCAAAATAGCAACCGTCAGCTTAAGGCATTACTAACATTGCAGAAGGAAAGCACGGTTACTAGGGAAGTCTGGACAGACCAGGTTGATGACTTTTGGGAACAGGAAGCCCTCTGGAGCCAGACCATGCTGCTGTCGGAATTGGAAAATGACACTATCTCTGGGATGGTGAGTCAATTCTTCGAACCCATCCATGTCACAGAAAACACCGTCTATTCCTTGAGCTTTTCAATTTAGAAATTAGTTATATAAAAAGCGCTCTTGGCCCAGAAGCCCAGGCATGTGTGTAGGCCTCACGGTTCCCGCAGTCCTCCCTGGCTGGAGCAGGAGAGGATGGAGATACATGGAAGGTTGATCAGGCTCAGTTTTAGAAATGAAGTTATGACTAGAAATCGGGAGCAAGAGGGTGAAGACCCTTGCTGCAATCACATGCTGAATCCTGGTCCTCCTGAGAGCAGGCGCCTACAGTTCCTTCAGTCCACAGGAAGAACTCAGAGCAGGGCAGGCTAGTGTGGCCTCGGAGCAGCCGCCCCTCATTGCATGCCGAACCACTGCTCCTGGTCAGCCCACTGGGCTGCCTCACTGTCGCTGCCCTCCAGGTCCCCTTCTTCCCCACTCCCTTCCATGTCGTCCACATCCTCCTCCTGAGTGGCATCCGTGGGACTCTCCTCCTTCTCCATCTTCTGCATCCCCTCTAGAGACTTCTGGTCATTGGGGTCCAAACTAGGGGGACAACAAAACAAAGGAGAGGCCTGAATCTCTGCCTTGCTTCTTGCTGGCTGATTCGTCATCTCCCTGGCCCGGCAGTGAAATGACCACACAGTCATAGAGAAACTGCTAAAGCCTGGCCTCTCCAAACAACTCCGGCTTCCAAGGCTGGGTCGAGGGAGTCCACCATTAGAAGTGAAAAAAGGCGTCTTTTCCTAGTTTTTAGAATTCTCAATTTGAGTTTTCTCCACAAATTTCTTAAACCTTTCACACCTATCGCCCCTAGCATTCTGCTAGAGGAGGCACCCTGATAACATAAATGAAAAAATAGCAAGCAAACAGTATCAGGCAAATTTAAATGTAATTCCCTCAAAGTTAGATTTTTGAGCTATGAGGTTACAAAAAGTAGTTATTTTTCTGTGAGTATAACTGTTCCATGTTCTTATGATATAGTTAAACATATTATCATTTCAGTAGTCAGACAAAAACATCACACTATACCATGGAACACATTTGTAAACTCCTAGGTTAGACCCCAGAATCCAAGGCTACCCAAGCATTCAGCAGCTAAGAGTCAATATATGCTAACCCTGTGCCCCCACCCAAAGTTCAGAAGTCCTAGAACATTTGTTTATTTGTATCCTAAGCCATCTTCCCTCTTGTTTTTGTGACCATCCCCCATCCCTAACAAATCCCACCTCTAATAGGACAGTCTAGTATTTTTTCTCCCTTGCTCCTAGGCTTCTAAAAATAGCTAAAGCTCATGTAGGAATTCTGTTTCTACTTATATAAATTCAGATTTGCAACAGTTCTTCCTCTCTGAAGCCTTTCATACAGCTCTTCCCCACGCCCAGGGCTCCCACCCTCTGGACTTCCACCTTGACTTCTACAGACTGCTATGAAAGCCCTTAGCATGTGGTACAGTCAGTCTGCAAGTCTGAGACTGACAGCTCCCGCAAACGCAGCATCCCCAGGGGTCACTGAGATGCCAGGCACATGAATGGTGCTCAAGTGTCTGCTGAACAAGTAAACGGATGTGATCAGACTCATTAAAGACAGTCCTTCACCATAACCTTACAGACACACAGACAACCCTCAAAGAAATCACTTCTCTATTAAACAGTAAGAATACCACTATTTATTTAGTATTTACTATGTACCAGGCACAGTGCTAAGAGCTTTACATGAAATAATCATTTTAATCCTCATTCAATCATTCAATATCTAATAAGGTAGATAGAGACAGACAAGGAAATTTGTTAGTAACTTGCCCAAGATGACAGGTGGTGAAAGTAGTATTCAAACTTCAGAGCTCAAGTTCGTAACTACTACAGTAGGTAGAAACACGGGAAAGTACTTACAATATTTTGATTTGAAAAAGCAGAATATAAAATATATACTAGGTATAACCCTATAAAAATATGTGTATGTGTGGGCAAGGACAGGAAGATGATCTATACAAATGAACAAGAATGTTATAGAGATGTGGGTTGGGTACAAGTGAAACTGTTCTTCCATGTTGTTAATATACTTTAAGAAAAAAATTTTAGAAGTCACAAATGCACAAATAACTCTTCCATCATTACTGTTACTATTCTGCTTTCAAATGTGGGCACAAAGTATATGTGTATCTCCAGAACACCTGTGACAGCTCACTGCCTCCTCGGCCCTCCTCATCGACCTTCCCCCACAGGAGGCCGGGTGCCTACCTTAGTGCTATACTATACTGGTCCATTGCTTCCTGATACTCATTGACAGCTACAAGGAAATCTCCAAGGATCCGATGTAGGACACAGTCACTCTGATTAGCCAGTGCGTTTCTCAGCAAAGCAATACCATCTTCATATTTCTGTTCTCTGCCTGAAAAAAATAAAAATTTTTTAAAAAGACACTCATTGTCCTACTTCAACATTTTGAAAATATATTCTCATCCTAAGGCATATACATAAAACCACAACTATCACTATCTGACAGTGTCTTTACAGATAGCAGGAGAATAGCAGAGAGGCACAAAGTGAAAGCAAGTGCATCTGAATTTCCACTTTGTTAGAAAATTTGCCATTAGGCAGGTATGGTGGCTGATACCTATAATCCTCACTCTGGGAGGCTGGGTAGGGCTCAAGAGTTTGAGACCAACCTGAGCAAGAGCGAGACACTGTCTCTAGCCAGGGATTGTGGTAGATGCCTGTAGTCCCAGCTACTCTGGAGGCTGAGGCAAGAGAATCACCTAAGCCCAAGAAGAAGACTTTCTTTTTTTTTTTTTTTTTTTTGAGACAGAGCCTCAAGCTGTCCCCCTGGGTAGAGTGCCATGGCATCACAGTTCACAGCAACCTCCAACTCCTGGCCTCAAGTAAGTCTCCAGCCTCCGCCTCCCAAGCAGCTGGGACCACAGGTGCCCGCCACAATGCGTGGCTATTTTTCGGTTGCAGCCATCATTGTTGTTTGGCGGGCCCGGGCTGGATTTGAACCTGCCACCTTAGGTGTATGTGGCTGGCACCGTAGCCACTTGAGCCATAGGCACCGAGCCAAGAGTAAGACTTTCTATCTCATAAATAAACAAACAAATAAAATTACAACTTTAGATCTGATTTTTTAAAATGTCCTCTTAATCTTAATTCAAATAAAAAGTCAAACTGCATTTTATTTCCCAAACTAGCTCAGAGGTTAGAGGTGGGATTTATTAGGGATGGGGGAGTTCATAAGTCAGGACTAAAAAAACAAAGCTAAAACTAGTTAGTTATAGTCAACCCAAACTGGTTCAGGACAATTAAAATCAGGTAAAAATGAGCTGAACAGGTACCAACCAATTATAGCTGGTTTGAGCTAATCCAAGCAGGTCTAAGCCAGTTAGTTACACTTGGCTGTGCTAAATATAAACCAATTCAAGCAGCCTCAGACTTGTTGCAAAAGAAATACCCATTTGGTCATCTGTAACCAGCTGGGACTGGGGAGTCCAAATGAGAGATCAGGTTATATAAAAATTAGTGATGAAAAAAGAAGAAAATAAAACACACTTACTAAGTAGTTCTGCTTTTTTCACCACAGCCTTAATGTAATCCGGCCTTTGGGTCAGGGCTTTATCTAATAAAGTTTTGGCTTTCTCCTGTGTCACTGGGTCTTCAAGACAAACAGTGGCTAAAAGAGTAAGGGTCTGTGCGTTGGCACCTAGAGTTTTGTAAACGTTGTTGGCCATCACCATTGCTTCCCGAATACTGTTGGAGGCTAAGTAACATTCAATGAGACCTGGAAAAAAAAAACAAAAAAAAAAAAAACCACACACACGCACAAAGTAGTTCAACCATTTTACCATTTCAGCCACACTTCTACACTGACAGCACTCCAAACTGCAAACCTTCAAAAGTCTCACATAAAGGGCAGGCCAGGAGAAAACTTGGATGTTGAGACAAGACAAGAGGGTATGTAGTTGATGGAATAGTTAAGAAGTGTTCTATCCCAGGACGCTTGCTGGATATGGAAAAAGCCTGCCCTGTGAAGGCACCTTCTGTTAGTGAAGGAACAAGCATGCACAAGGAAACTGCAGCATGTGAGTTTCTGATATTGATATGAGTGCTAAGAGAACAAACGTGACACTGGCTAATAATTAGTCTATCATATGATCAAGAGATTAAACCAGTGAGAGTTTCTAACCAAAACTAAGGTTTCACTGCCTCTTAATAAGCTGTTATTCTCCAGCAGCTTTCAGTCACCTATGGGTGCTAAGTTTAAGAGGGGGGACTCCTATTGTCCTAGTCAATGTCCAGTTCTACAAACTGATGGACCAGTCAAGCAACCTAAGGAAAAAGAAGTCTCATTTGAAACATAACAGTTATCTCAATCCTACAAAGAGATACAACTATTGTGTATCCATTACAATTAAAAATTTTTTCATTTTTGCTTTCTTTTTTTTAGGACAGTCTCACTATGTCACGCTTGGTAGAGTGCATGGCATCACTGCTCACGGCAACCTCAACTCTTGTGCTTAAGCAATTCTCTTGCCTCAGCCTCCAAGTAGCTGGGACTACAGGCGCCCACAAAGCCTGGCTATTTTTGTTGTTGTTACAGTTCTCGTTGTTTAGCTGGCCCAGGCTGGGTTTAAACCCACCAGCCTCAGTGTATGTGGCTGGCACCATAACCACTGTGCTATAGGCACTGAGCCCATTTTTGCATTTTTAAAAATTTCAGAATATTATGGGGTATAGGTTTTGGTTAAGTGAATTGCTTTTGTACAATATGAATCAAACTTACAAGTGTGCTCACCACCTGGATAATGTGCATTGTACCTGTTAGGTATCAATTTAACCTCCGCCCCTTCCTGCCTGCTTGTTTTCTGTTGAGTTTTACTATCAAATGTACAAATGGGTATTGATCCATTAATTCCACTTTAATAGTGAGTACATGAGGTATTTGTTTTTCCATTCTTCCAAAACTTCACTTAGAAGAATAGTCTCCATTTCCATCCAGGTTACTATAAAAGGTATTAGTGGCCATAATAATTTAAAAAATTTTTTTTAAAGTAACAGCTCAGAATTGGCACCTGTGGCTCAAGTGGCTAAGGTGCCAGCCACATACACCTAAGGTGGCGGGTTCTAATCCAGCCCGGGCCCGCCAAACAACAATGATGGATGCAACCAAATAGCCAGGTTGTGGCGGGCGCCTGTGATCCCAGCTACTTGGGAGGCAGAGGCAGGAGACTCACTTGAGGCCAGGAGTTGGAGGTTGCTATGAGCTGTGATGCCACAGCACTCTACCCAGGGGAATAGCTTGAGGCTCTGTCTCAAAAAAAAGTAACAGCTCAAAAGGTACTTGCTGGAGGTTTTCCTAAACTGGATAAACACCACTTAATCAGGTGAACCAAATGTACTGAAAATGACAGCTCCTGTCTTTCTTCCTACCCACACAGAGATACCCCACGAGGCCACTGTGAGAGGTCAACTCTCAACTCCTCAAGCCAAGAAGTTGAGAACAAAGAACTTTTTGGCACAAGGCACTTATCAAAACAGAAAAACAGCTTAAACCCCAAACCCACACACTCCCTGGCAGATTTTTCTCTCATACTCCTCCACACTAGCAGCATTTATAACATTCACGCATACTCTTCCACACACTATGGTTACTTAACTAGGCATTATCTAACTCTTAAGGACAATGTGTTGGACTCCATCTATAGTTGTTTGCAACTACTTATTTAGCATTTTTACTTTCCTGCTAAAGCTACCTCCCTACCCTATCCCTTACCCCTGGAACTCCAGAAGGAAATGGAAAGAATGTACTGCATTAAGCCAAGACCTTCCACCAGCAAAGTAAGGAAGCTCCACTGAAGATTGCAAGAAGCATCACAGAACATAACCAGAGTCACCCTGATCCAACCCTCCAAATGTCAGCTTGAGAAGGCAGCTTATGAGGCCTCACTAGCCAATGGGGCACAAGCACTGTGGGAGGCGGTTATTCAACTGCATCCCAATGTCTGCATGCAGCAGAATGGAATCAGTGTAATAAAAGCAGCCAAGGGGCTAGAAAATTAGTTTCAGCATCAAGAATTAATCTGAAACCAAAGGCTTGGTTTAGTGGAGTTTCTCTAAGAACAAAGACAATCCCTTTTCCCCCAACAAAGCCACCAGAGGCATAGGCTTTCAGGGTATATAAGCAGATATGTTCTCTTTCCAAACTTCCAAGTTTTTTTCTCAAAAATTTGAACTTACCTTCCTTTTAACAGCAAATCACTCCTAGACTCTTGGGTTTATTTTTAAATTCTTATAAAAATAAGTTTTGGAGGAACTGTATCTTGTAAGATCTATTTTAATGTCTATGACTGAGTCACCAAATGTTGCTGAAGCTGGCATAGCTCCTTTGAACTCTTAGGGTCAGTTCACATGAACTTAAAATATTTCATAACAAAACAAAGTTGGAGCCTGACTGTGCCCACTCTGGAGGTCACAATGAACACATCAGTTCCCACAACCAACACTGTCATATGAATGTGGAGTTGCCCATAAGTAGTATCTCTGGCCCAAGGTAAGATAACTGTGAAAAAAGATTAAAGACATAACCAAGAGGTTTGGCGCCCATAGCATAGTGGTTACGGCACCAGCCACATACACTGGGGTTGACAGGTTCGAACCCAGCCAAGGCCAGCTAAACTACAATGACAACTGCAACAACAACAACAACAAAAAATAGCTGGGCGTTGTGGCAGGCACCTGGAGTCCCAGCTCCTTGGGAAACTGAGGCAGGAGAATCACTTAGGCCCAAGAGTTTGAGGTTGCTGTGAGCTGTGATGCCACAGCAATCTACTGAGGGCAACACAGTGAGACACTGTCTCAAAAAAAAAACAACAATAAAATAACCAAGAGATCTAGCAAGGTGCCTGGCACAGACAGACTCATGTTAATGAGTGGGCTACATCTGACACAGTGGGGAAAAATGGACAAAAAGCTTATCCCAACTACCCTCTCACCAAAAGAAAACAGAAGAGAGTGAGAAAAATGGATTTTGAAAGGAGTAAAAATCCAGTGAAAGCCCTAAATATAAAATGCCGAATGTGGTGATTCCCAAACTTGCTCACACATTGGCAATACCTATGATCTTTAAAACATAATGATGCCCATCTCCCAACCCCACAGATTTCCCATCTATACTGGAGAGGCTCAGATCAGGATTGTTGAAAGTTTCCCCAGATAAATCTGATGTATAACAGATCTTGGGAAGTGCCTGCC
Source organism: Galagoides demidoff (assembly GCA_963574575.1). Taxonomy (NCBI): domain Eukaryota; kingdom Metazoa; phylum Chordata; class Mammalia; order Primates; family Galagidae; genus Galagoides; species Galagoides demidoff. Next base: position 5,653 of record CAUYQV010154125.1, on the reverse strand, counting down.
TAAGGGAAACTTCCATCTCCATGCTGCTGCCACACCTACAGATTCACACCATTCATCTGCATTTTCTATCTTACCTTCATAACAATCTAAGCGACATGGTGCAAGTCGTATGGCCTCCCGAAAATGTATTATTGCTTCTTGGACTCTGCCCATGTTCCTAAGTGCTGCTCCCTTGAGTAGCAAAGCTTGAACACTATTACTATTCAGCTGAATGGCCTTGGCTCCTAAATAGAGAGCCCGGGAATAGCGTTTGCTATAGAAGCTATGACACCTGGGAGAAAAAAACAACAAGTTATCTGAGAGAAGACTATAAAGAAATGTTACTAAAAGTCAAAGGGAATGCCCTACGCATGATTATTATTACAAACTGTACTTAATAGCTTTAACATAAGATGAGTGAAAAAGTAAAACAAACCAAAACCCAAATCTACTTTTTTTTTTTTGAGTCTCACTCTGTCACCTTGGGCATCATCATAGCTCACAGCAACCTCAAACTCCTGGGTTCAAGGAATCCTCCTGCCTTAGCCTCCCAAGTAGCTGGTACTACAGATGCTACAATGTCTAGCTAATTTTTCTATTTTTAGTAGAGATGGGGTCTCACTCCTGCTCAGGCTGGTCTCAAATGCCTAAGTTCAAGCAATCCATCTACTTTGGCTTCCTAGAGTGCTAGGATCACAGGCATGAGCCACAACACACAGCTTATCCATTTTTAAGGTGGAAATCCTATTTTTTTTTTTTTTTTGAGACAGAGTCACAAGCTGTTGTCCTGGGATATAGTGCTATGGCATCATAACTCTCAGCAACCTCCAACTCTTGGGCTCAAGTAATCCTCTTGCCTCAGTTTTTCTACTTTTAGTGGAGACAGAGTCTTGCTTTTGCTCAGGCTGACCTCAAACCCATGAGCTCAAGCAATCCACCTGCCTCGGCCTCCAAGAGTACTAGGATTACAGATGTGAGCCACTATACCCAGCTGGAAAATCTTGATATAGAAAGGAAAAATTATGGAAAAGAACTTGATGATCTAGACATATTATTAGTGGAGACACATTTGGAGAATTTAAGGCTAGGTCAATAATAAGGAGCATCTATCTCCCCTATCAGTGATAATGCATTCAATATCTCAATTAATGCTTACCTCTAGAAGTAGAGGTTAATAGCTCATTTCTTTTCTTTTTTTTTTTTTTTTTGAGACGGAGCCTCAAGCTATCCCCCTGGGTAGAGTGCCATGACATCACAGCTCATAGCAACCTCCAACTCCTGGGCTCAAGTGAGTGTCCTGCATCTGCCTCCCGAGTAGCTGGGACCACAGGCGCCCGCCACAAGGCCCGGCCATTTTTTGGTTGCAGCCATCATTGTTGTTTGGCGGGCCCGGGCTGGGGATTCAAACCCACCACCTCAGGTGTACGTGGCTGGCACCTTAGCCGACTGAGCCACAGGTGCCGAGCCCATTTATTTTCTATATGAGAAAACAGATTCAGGAAGGTATTTTTTATTTGTTTTTGAGACAGGGTCTCACTCTCCTGCCTTAGCTACAGTATGGTAGCGTTATTACAGCTCACTGCAGCCTCAAACTCCTGGGCTCAAGCAATCTTCCCATCTCAGTTCCCCCAGTAGCTGGGACTTTAGCTGTACATCACCATATCCAGCTGAGTTTCTGGTGTTTTTTTTTTCTTCTGTGGAGATGGGATCTTGCTATATTGCTCAAGTGGGTCTCAATTCTGACCTCAAGTGAACCTTGGCCTCCCAAAATGACAGGATTATAAGTGCGACTCATTGAACCTGGCCCAGAGAGGTAAATAATATATCCAAGTGAAGGAGCATGATTTGAATCCAGGACTGATCACCTATTAAACCAGTATTCAACCTATATTCTCTTCAGAAAAGAACTATAATCTCTTAAAGAATCTACTGAAAACTGAGGAGAAAAAGATGCATAACCATACCCAGAGACCACCCATGGCTCTGCATGCTGATCAGAAATATTGAAAAGGCGGCAGCCAAGGTTCTCCACGTCTTCTAGCCGCCCTTCTCGTGCAAGCAGGTACCCGTATACATCCATTCCTAGACAGGGGGTCATAGCAAAAAGAGGCTCTTCAAACAAAGCAGCAAGGATCTTTACATATGAGTAGTACCCAATGTCAGACCCCAAGCCGAGTCCCAGCTCCTGCAAGGACTGAGTCCTTCCCATCATCACAGGCTCCTCTCATTGGTATTTCAAGTTTCCTACAAAATGACTATTAAAAAGCAAAATCTACTCCCTCAACCAGAAAAAAAAAAGCAAAATTGCAGAAAGACCCATCTCACAATTTGAAAACCTGTTATTTTCAGGAACTCTCTGTCCCTCTATCCTGTGGCATGATATACAGCTTTCCTAACTCAACCAGAAAAGGCCTCCAAAAGGTAACAAATAAGTTCTCTACTCTAAGAACTCTATGCAGTCAAGAGTACACATTTAGTATGTCAAAAAAGCCAGTAAGTCTTAGAAAAGTTGGCCTATTTTAGAAAAAACTTGGAGTTCTTTCTGGAATGCAGTTCAAAAATCACTGCCTCCTGGAACCCTGCTTCACTCTCTCTCATGTTGTATTATAAATCCTCCATTATAAATCATCTCAAGCCAAGGTTACTACAATACTTCTGCTTGCTCTTGAACTTAAGCATGAGCTTCAAACTTCAAGTTGCCAACTGCTGCCAATCTAGTACCTCTAATACCATTTTCATCATAGATACAGGACAGGCAGCTTGGAGAAAAGAACTGAGCAGGAGTGAGATCTTGTGCAAACAAACCCATCTTTCTAGATTTGCTTTCTAATACACAAGCTGGGGAATGGCCCCTAAGAGCCTTGAGACTATTTTTTGTCACAAGGATTTATTTTTCTAATGGTCTTCTATGGGCCTTTACAGACATCGGCCTATCTATCTGACCCTACTCCCCACTAGTCTTGAGCACTCACTGCCAGGCCTCCAGCTGCAATCCTTTAGAAGTCTCTGTGGTGTACCCCTCCAGTTGTGAACTTCTTTCACATCAATGACTTTTTACACTGTTCTCTCCTAATTACTACTTTTAATCACCTATCCCTTTCTCAGTATCTATTCACTTGTCCTCTTATAATTATACTCAGGACACAGTCAAACTAAATTCCCTAAAAGGATATTATGATTCCAAGGATGCCATCCAAATTCTCAGTCAGGCACATCATCAATTTATAAATCTGAAGGAGAGGCTATGACTCCCTCAAAAGAAAAAAAGACAAATAATGATCTGTGGAGAGATGACACTTGAATTCAAGCAAAAACAACTACTCAAAATGGAATTAACTGTTAGAGACATGTGTCAGGACCTTAAAAACATAAAATACTGTAGTAAGTTTCAGAAACTATTTCCACGAAAATGGATTAGTTCATGCTCTATTTCCTTCCTATCTTCCCTGACCTTGCCCTTATCAGCCACTCTCTCCCTGCCCCAAGAATTACTTACCTTTTATCAGATAGGGATCCAACATCTGTGCCTGTTCAAACTTGAGGACAGAGTTTTTATTGTCTCCAGCTCTGAAGTACAGATCTGCTAAGCTTCCCAGTAGGTCCACGTTATCTCGCAATAAGGATTTTTTCTCTAGTGAACTTTAAGATATTAAACATTGAGCCTTAAAATCTATTATAAATCCTCTTGATTGTTGAATCTGGTCTATCGGGCGTATAGATGCTTCCTTTGGTGTACATTATAAATTTGTCATAATAAAAAACTTCTAAAATGAACTATGTGCCATTTTTTTTTTTTTTTTTTTTGAGATAGAGTTTCACTATGTCACCCTAGGTAGAGTACTGTGGCATCACAGCTAACAGCAACCTCAAACTCTTGGGCTTAAGTGATTCTCTTGCCTCAGCCTCCCAAGTAGCTGAGACTACAGGTGCCTGACACAACACCCAGCTATTTTTTGGTTGCAGTTGTCATTGTTGTTGGACAGGCCTGGGCTGGATTTGAACCCGCCAGCTCCAGTGTATGTGGCTGGCACCCTAGCCGCTGAGCTACAGGCACTGAGCCATGTGCCATGTATTTTCTTATTTTAAGCTTATAATTTAAGATAAGTTATAGGATAAGATAGAAAATACATGGAATAAAGTAGAACTCACTCACTACCAACAAAGAACATTCATGTTGCAGCTTTTCAGAGGACAACATATAATACATGGTGTTAAAGGTCATGTCATTCGCAAGTGACAGATACTTATTACTCAACTGTGACACTGCACAACACAAATGCCAGACTCTTGTCCTTGGACTTTATCTGAATAATAAAAAGAAAATTCCAGTCCTAAGAAAAATACCCAGGTCAGATGCCACAATACACCATGTTTTGGGGGGAAAGAGTCCAAAAAGATTTTCTTCTAGGTTCAAGAAACAAACTAAGGCAGTGGTGTGCTTTGCAAGAATTACCATCTTTGTATGCACAAAGCTGAATTCAGCCCAAGTTGACATTTTACAAGTCTCCAACAGAGATTAGTATATCTGGGAACTTTTGGTACATTAAAAGATTAACACAGATCTCCAGAGAGGGAAAGAGCCTCAAGAACAATGAATTAACTTTGTGACTCTCACCAGATGGTATTGATTGCTCTCGAATTGTCGCCAATGTGCACAAAAGCATATGCTTTGATCCACACAGAGAGCCAGTCCAAGTTAGGCACAGTTTGGATCACATTCATTGTCATTGACGCCACTTCTGCACCTTTTACAGAAAGGGACAGCAAACCTAATCCAACAGAAAGCAAAAGAAAGAAGATGAGGCACAGCATCTTTCTTCTATAAGGCAAGAAGCAATGGACTCTATTTTCCCTAGGCTACAAGGCAACCTCTTCCCTAATTCTAAGATGCATATGATGGAAAGACCATAATTTAATATTTCTTGATCAAATATGTGACAATTAATCCCTACTGAATTGCTCTCTGGTAGAAACTTTTATAAAATGAAGTTACTCTTTTTTTCTTCTTCTTTTTTTGAAACAGAGTCTCATTTTGTTGCCCTCAGTAGAGCGCCATGGTGGTATACCTCACAGCAACCTCAAACTCTTGGGTTCAAGTGATCCTCCTGCCTCAGCCTCCTGAACCTGAAAATACATGAGCCCACCACAACATCTGGCTACTTTTTTTAGAGACAGGGTCTTGTTCTGGCTCAGGCTGGTCTCAAACTCATGAGATCAGGCAATCCACCCACCTCAGCCTCCCAGAGTGCTAGGATTACAGGGGTGAGCCTGTGGGGTAAAACCCCACAGCTGTGTGCTCCTTCACAAACTATGTACTCCCTTTAAGCTACAGAGGCAGGTGGACAGACTTCTGTGGAAGGCAACTCTGTCGATGACCTGGTATCCCTGGTCAGCATGGAACAGGGCCTGGGGATTAGGACATAAAAACCCATCTCCAGTGACTCTGGCCATGTGGCTGTTAAGCCTGCAAAGAAGGGGTTAAAAACCTTTCTGCAGAGACACAGCCTAGGGGTTGATAAGTGAACTCTTTTTTTTTTTTTTTTGAGACGGAGCCTCAAGCTATCCCTCTGGGTAGAGTGCCATGGCATCACAGCTCATAGCAACCTCCAACTCCTGGGCTCAAGCGAGTCTCCTGCCTCAGCCTCCCAAGTAGCTGGGACCACAGGCACCCACC
>CAUYQV010154123.1:0-21893 GCA_963574575.1 Galagoides demidoff | reverse complement strand
CTGCTTTCTATTCTTCTTTGCTTTTATGAGAAATGCGACTTTTTTTTTTTTTTGAGACAGAGCCTCAAGCTGTCCCCCTGGGTAGAGTGCCATGGCATCACAGCTCATAGCAACCTCCAACTCCTGGGCTCAAACAAGTCTACTGCCTCAGCCTCCCAAGTAGCTGGGACCACAGGCGCCCACCACAACGCCCAGCTATTTTTTGGTTGCAGCCGTCATTGTTGTTTGGTGGTCCCGGGCTAGATTCGAACCCGCCACCTTAGGTGCATGTGGCTGGTGCCTTAGCTGCTTGAGCCACAGGTGCTGAGCCAGAAATGCGACTTTTTGAAGTGGCCAGGCCGGTCTCCAGTTGTCACATAGAAAGTCCCACATTCTGGATTATCTACTTGTTTTCTCATAAGATCATTTGCCTTATTCCTCTACCCCAATATCTTATAAAATGGATATTAGATATAAGATCTGGACTAAGTTCAAATTAAATGTTTGATAGGTGCTGCTGTGTATTGAATATTTAGTAATTAAGAGTGTAGAGTGGTTGGTTGTTCCAACACTAGTGATGGAATTTGATCACTTGGTTAAGGTAATGACCTCAAGTTTGTGATTAGGAAAGAAGTTATGAGGTCACACTTTAGTCTCTACAAAACCACCTATGCCTTATTAACTTTTCACCTAATGATTTGAGCATCTCTTGAAAATTTTTGCTTGATCACTATGTCATCAGGGGTTGTAAAATCAAATTTGCATTTCTATTCACCCTCTCCAGTGATCAATTTCTAACTTTTTCCAATTAATATTTAAAAGACTAAAAGTCCTAAATTTTAAGTATCATAGTATATTTGTAATGGGGAAGTCCTAAAGTTGGATTTTCTTTCCTGTTTTCAGCAAAATGGGAAGCCACTTATTTATGAAAAGCAAATCGTTGAATCCTTCGAAGAAGCACCTCTTCATGTGATGGTTTTCACTTACTTGGGATATGGAATTGGAACCCTGTTTGGCTACCTCAGAGACTTTTTGAGAAATTATGGGATAGAAAAATGCAATGCAGCTGTAGAGCGAGAAGAACAAAAAGTACGTATGTGCAGCTTTCTGGGTGTGTGCCAATGCCTGACACTCTCTAAAGTGTTCTCCAAGTGGTGATGCAGGTTCTGTTATGGAGAGAATGAGCTACTCAAGAACTGTTTAGGGTAAATTCTATTTATCTCCACCCCCTCACCCCCATCCTCTGTGTGTTCATGGACTGGTAATCTATAAACATTTATTAAGCAGCTACTGTTTGCCAGATACTGAACTAAGGATTTTCTCATACACTATAATATTTAATTTTTTAACAATACCATGAGGTAGATATTAAAATACCATTTTAAAGGGGAAAATATCAAAATATAAGAGCAAGGACACCTAGGTGGGACTGTACTCTGGTCTTCTAGTTGTAAGTTGGGTATTATTTATACTCTATCCTGAAACAGAGAAGTGTATTTGAGTGAACTGGGACATATTTATTTCATTTAGGTCAGGTTTTGTCAACTTTGATACTACTGATATTTTGGACTGGATAATTCTTTGTTGTGGGCATTATAGGAATTTTAACATCATCCCTCACTGCTACTCCTTAGACCACCCATTAGCACCTACACACATATCTGTGACAACTAAAAATGTCTCCGGACATTGTCAAATGTCTCATGGGGTGTAAAATAATTGATGGTTTAGAACCACTCCTCTAAGTCCTTTTGATAGTTACCCTATGAAACTATCTATGAAACTACCTTATGAAAGTTTTACAACATTGCTCTCTTTCTCTCTCTCTCTTTTTTTCCTTTTGGCACAGTGCTGGAGGACAACCTGGAAACTACTTAGAGATCTGCAAAGATCCTATATTATATTAACAAATTTTCTAAGTTGGTTCAAAGGACCTATAATGTCATCAATCTATTTTTTTCCAAAAATTTCTTTGAATACTATGAATACAGGCATGGGTCATTTCATAATGATAGAGCCTTGAGGACGTTTAAACAAAGAACATAGGTGCGATGTGAGATTCCATGTATGAGACAACCTCAAATTCTATGACATAGCAGCTAGTACTCATGGTGAAATACTTATAATAGTGACACACTCATGAACAAATTACACAAAATACATATTTTGAAATTGCCTTAAGCCAACAGAATCACCTGCAGAAAAAAAAAATCAAATCCCACTTTATTATTATAGCGCCCTAAACTTTAGTAAGTATTTGAGCATAGGGTCTATACCAAGTAATGGCTACTAATATTTATAGAAGGAGAAATCTCCTACTATCAGACATTATGAAGTCTGGTGCACAAACAGACTCATGAGCAAATCACATACTAAACAGGATATAGGGAGGAGGGTGATGTGGGTCACAAGGATCTTGCCCTATGACTTCCTTAAGGAGTCAGGGGGCCATGATGCTGGAGTTCAAGTGGTCAGCAGAAGTTTGCAAAGTAAGTGAGGATACAAAGGATAACAAAAGAGGGTGCTGCTTGTGCCAAGGCATGCATTCATTCATTAAGTGAGATTCCTTTTAAACATATATGTTGAGCCAGGTACTGTGCTAGGATCTGCGGATATAAGATTAATCACAGTTCCTGCCCCCAAAAACCTAACCATAAAAAAGCAATAGAATTTGAGGAGGCATAGTAGTTGTAAATCGATTACACCATGAGAGCAAAGAGAAATACCTAACCTGGGACTTGGTATTTAATGAAAGTTTCTGGGATAAAAAGAAAATTAAAGTGAAAAGTGAAAGCTGAAGAGTAAGTAGGAAAGCAAAAGTGAGTCAAGATCAGGAGTCTTTAGGAAAAGGGAACTCTAGAGGTAAGAGAAAGCATTGTGCATTCAAGGAACCAAGGAATTCTAATAACTAAAGCATTGTGAATGAGAGTGGGAGTATGTGGGGAGAAAGACTGCTGGACTATAATGGGTTTTTATAAGCCCTGGGCATTTATTGCAAGAACAATGGGAAAGCATTGATGGATTTCAGGCAAAGGAATGCACATTTGAAGATTAGAAAGACCATTCTCTCTGCCCTGTGAGAAATGAATTGCAGAAAGATAATACTGAGACCAAATAAATAAATAAGTAAATAAAATTAACAAGCTAATGCAGATATACAGGTTAAAGAAATTCTGGTTGAGATAGTTGGGCTTGGACTGGAATAGTGACTATAGGGGTGATGATAAGAGATAAGGCCAGAGATGTTTAAGAGGTGGAGTTAGAGATGAAATTAGGGAGATGGACAAATCAAAGACCACACCTGGCTTTGGGTCTTGGGCGTCTGGGTAGTACAGGTAGAAGATGGTGTCATTCATGGGGGTGGAGAATAGAGGAGAAAGCACTGGTTTGAGGGGAAATGTGGTCAATTCAGTGTTGCATAAATTGAGTTTGAAGAACTTCAGCTAAACTTAGAGATCTAGACTTTCAGAGAAGAGGTTCAGAGCGACGGTGTGGCATCTTCAGCACATCTTCAGCTTATCAACATATATCAGAGGCATACAGTAGACTAGCTCTAACAGGGAAGGGTCACAGAGGAAAAAAATAGAAGGGGGTATAGCAGAGGAGGAGAAGAAAATGAAGAATGTCTAAGAATTTAATAGATGGCAGACATGGACTTTCAATTTTAAGACCAGAAGTAAAGTGACAAGAAAGTTTGCAATAGTGTAAGAAAGACTTTGTATTTGAACTAGATAACAAGTAAATGGAATGAAAAAGGAACTACAGTAATTAAGGAGATATTTAAGAGCCATTGACAATTTTTGGTAGCTGAGTGTATCGTGTTAACCCTCCAGGTCTAGTCTTTTCTTAACCAATTTCTATATTCCACCTAGAAAACAAAAATAAAAACAAAAACAATACTCACAACAAGTTGTTTCTCAGGAAGCCTACACTGAGATGGTGGCCCTAATGTAAGAAAGTTCTCAGGATGTGCACCTAGGATCCATGCCTGTGAAGCAAAGGAGAAGACAGCAAGGGGTGGGAAGGAAGGTGGGGGCAGAAAAGGGATGGAGTGAGTTGAGGTGGCATAGACCAGCAAAACCCTCAACTAATCCAAACAGGGAGCTCTGGAGGTGGGAGTGCCCTTCTGAATCATTCTGAATTGGGGCAAGTGGATTGGATCTTTAGAATTCTGGACTGCTGCCACCAGGGATCTTGGTTAAAAAAGATCCTTTGAGGGTCAGGCAATCCTCAGAGACTTGCAAGCCTCTAGCGCTCCTAGCAGAGAGGGGTATAGGTACTTCAGTCCAAAATGATGGGCTAAGGACAGACTGTACTTAACAGCTGCCCCTCTGGGTATAAGAACCAACCTTGAACCACCCCATAGGAGGAAAGCATTGTGTTAAAGAAAACAATAATTGACATTTCTTTACAAAGTAAATGATTTCCATCCTGTTTGATCTCCAGGAGGTAAATAGTATCAGTCACTCACCTTGGAAGGCATTGCTTTCCCATGCCATACCTTTAATTGGAGTCCCTTGAAAGATCTATAACCTTTCAGAGTAACAGGTTCCAATTAACTGCTGTCACTTTATTTATTTTTTGATGGACATGGTCATTCCACACCATACTATGGATTGGTCCTTTATCCTTTTAATACCTCCCTACCCCATAGTTCTGACAGTACCTTGCTTTGGGTAAATAAGTTCTCTGAGGCACATTTTGAAGTATCTAGCTCAAAACTTGGAATATACTGCTTTCCTTGACTACCCTGGTTCTTTATAGCATAAATGAGCATAACTCTATTTTAAAAGCTGGTCACTGGGAGTGTGGAACATATTTTCCCACAAGGCAAACCAGCTATGAGAAAAACGACACCAGAAAAGAGTGTTTTCATGAAGTGGGGATGGAAAAGAATAATTACATTTTTTATAAAGATCACGAAGGGATGATCTTATCTCCATTTTTACTCTACTTTCTTTCTTTTTCTTATCAAATACAGCAGAACTTCCATTGTTGACCACCTCCTTAAGTTGACCTAATTTTCATAGACCAGACATGCACCACATGAACACATCAGCACAAAGTAGGCCTGGTCCTTATGTTGACCACCTCCATAAGGTAGGTTGACAGTTTGTTACAGTCCCTTGGGTGGTCAAATTACAGAGGTTCTACTGTGTAAGAATTTATTAATTCAATTTCCCTTTTTTCCTTCATTATGATGACTTCTCTCATACCAAGCCATTCAAACTAAAGCATTGCCTCAAATTTACAAGCTTCATTTGTTTGTTTTTTTTCTTTTTGACTTCTAGCCCAAATACCCTGAAATTGACTCCAAAACATAAAGGCTCTGATAATTCACTTTATCTGTGTCACTGAGTATTAACTAAATGAACACTAAAAACAACAAACACCCCCCTCACACACACACACATGTTCAGGGCACCTGGTACCTCAGATAGACTTCACTAACAATCCCTTAGCAGAAAAAAGAATATAGATACAAGATTGAAATGTTTTGCTTCAATTCCCCATTTAACTCTTCATTTGGGGGCCATAGGTTTTATTAAAATCAACAACATCAGAGTTGAACCACAAATTCTCAAATACCTCTGGATAAATTACTTTCTCAATAATGTAATAGCCCAATTTTGCAAAATCTGGAAGAGCCTATCAGCAAATATAATCAATTAATGTCAAGTATCATCAGAGACTTCAAAACCTTTAAACACAGCCTGTCTTACAGGTTCACATTTCTCAGGTCTGTACCGTCCCAGTATCAGACAGGTTCTGCAAATCTCAATAGAACACGGCATCAGTTCCGTATAAAACATTTCAGTTGCAATTCTGGATTCACATTAAATCCAGTAGTCCCTACTACCTCAGCTTGTGAATCCCAGGTATTTGTGGCCCAGCCCAGAGATATTTTTACTCCTATGTGAAACAAAGAGGGTTCAGCAAGTTGTAGCTGTAGTATATTTTTACAGAAATGTCTAAATGTTTGCATAAATTCACACTTGTTCTTTGGCATTCACATTTGCATACTGATGCAACCACAGCTGAAACTTTCTCCTGAGTAAGGATGGGGTTCCTTAAGGTCGTTGGGTGTGAGATAATGGTCTTGTCCAAAGCAAACAGATGGTCCACGGATTGGTCTTCCTGTTTAGACTGACTTGGATCCAAACTCAGAGAGTTTCATTGGAGTATCCCTCAGAACTTAATATATTAGCAGCTTGCAGGACAAAAAATATTAGACCCATGTTTAATAACCTAGGCTACCCTTTGGGATCACTGAGAACCTTTGAAGGATACTAATACTTAGGCTTTACCAATAGATATCCTGATTTAACTGCTTTGTGGTGCAGCCTGGGTAGTGGTTGGTGGCAGAAAAAAGGGGAACGTCATACAAACTTCCCAAGTGATTTTTATTTGCATACAAAGTTACAAACTAATGTTTAGATAGAACAATACTTCTCAAACTTTACCAGGCACACAGATTATCAGGGGAATCATATTAAAATGAATATTTTACTTCAATACCTTTAGATAGGGCCAAAATTCTGCAACTATAAATGAGCTCCCAGGTGAAGCCAGTGCTGCTGGTCCAGGGACCACCATGTGGTGATTCTTCCCACCAGTATCACTTGTGAGTAAGTTAGACCTCTAGGACCCACCTGGTCCAGGCACTTCTGAAGTTCTTCTCTTTATTTTATCATGATCCTCAGGCACACACCTTAAAGTCTGAGAAGCACTGCTAGTCTACAAGGTCTCAATTTGAAGCCCAACTAATACCTGTGTTCACAGGGTGGCGGCACCAATCCTTGGAGCCTCTAGGTGCTCAGCCCCTTTGCTACGCAAAGTAGTATCCTACCTACTATCAGTTCCATGAAATGTGATCCCAGCACACCAGACTTTATACCAGTAGCCCCTGGAATTAACTATTATAGAAGAGCAGCTAAAAACTTCAGATTAGTGCTTCTTGACAGTGGCTGTACATCAGAATTGGCTGGTGTGCCTCTGGCACGTGTCATTACCAGCTTTGTCTCTCTTACCCCACCCCAGCCCTGGAGCCTGCAGCCCCTGGACTTTAAACTCTTTTCAGCCTCCTGTGAGCTCTTCTGTTCTCTTTTCCTTCCCTCTATCCAGCTCACACTTCATGGGCTTTGATGCAGCTTCAACTTGACACCACTTCATGGTGACTGGTCTCCATTCAAATTCAGGCTCGGCCTCCTTGTGGACCTCTGAGCTGCCTGCCAATCACACCACATAATTTATAGATTGAGTCTCTGTCTCTTCTAGAGGACAACCTCCTGCTTTCTCCTTTACCCTCACGGCTCCAACGCTTCTTGACCTTCCTGACTTTCAGATAATAATCTTGCTTCTGTTTGCTAAAGAGAAAAGCCAACCAAGCTTTTAAAGAATTAAAGTTAGTTTTATTTAGATGTCTTACTGGACACTGCAGATTGAGGCCTACAGCACAGGAGCTGTTATTTAGGAGGTTTAATCAGACTCCTCTAATGCAGTATCTCAGTTCACAGCTAACACGCAGGTGGGTTAAGATTCAGGACATACAAGGACATGTCTAAGTTTGGGTGCAAAAGTCTGTCTGGTTATAGTTTACAGAAGCATAATCACCAACCCCAACAGACATTATCTTATGTGTAAGACTAGGATTATTTATCTTATAAGGAAAACAGTAACTCAGGTAAAAGATGTGAGAAGGCTGTGTGCTCTGTTGCTGTGGACCCTAACCCCTGGGCCACAGGTTGGTACTTGGTCTGTGTCCTGTTAGGAACCAGGCCACACAGTAGCAGGTGAACAGCCATTGTCAACCACTGAAGCTTCTTCATCTGTATTTATAGCTGGTCCCCATTGCTTGCCCATCACTGCCTGAGCTCCACCTGCTGTCAGGTGGTGATGCTAGTGCTGGGGAGCAGCTGCAAATAAAGATTATCCTTAGCAGAAAGATTCCACAGCACAGAGACTGTAATATGTCAAATGCTTTCAGACTCACACCAAAAACATACACCCCTTGTCCCAGTCAATGGACAAATTGTCTTCCATGAAAACAGCCCCTGGTGCCAAAAAGAATGAGGATCACTGTTATACCACATTCAGTCTTCAAAGCATCTTTCTGTGGATGCTGCATGTCATTACACAGTCAGGGGCCTTGTGTTGTCATACTGGCAAGCAGAACACTTTGCTACTTTGTACCTGCACCTGAGCACACATATGGCCTCCCACCTGTTACCATGGAGGACATCAGCGTTTATGGAACAGGCTTCCACCTGTGTACTAAGTGCCAATTACTCGGCCTTGTTGCATCCAAAACTATGTTGCTGAGCTTCCCCTCCAAATCTGTGCCATTCACAATCTCTACATCTGTAAACGGCAACTCCAGCAGTGCATGTGCTCGAGACAAAACCTCAGTGTCACCCTGACTCAGTTCTTTCTGTTGCACCTGGTATCCATGTGTCATCAGACCACTTCTTACTACTCCTGCTGCCACCAGCTTTGTCTAAACCATCCTCTTTTCTGATCCCAATGCACTCTGGCTTCCACCCTCAAACCAGCAGTCTCTTCTCAACAATCCTAAGTCAACTCCCAGGACATCTCTGCCCAGAGCTCTTTAATGCATCTGCATTTCCCAGGACTGGCAGAGGCTCTGCATGATTCAGCCTCTTCTCTGTCTGTACCTGCTCTACCCACTTCTCTCTCACACACTGCTTGAAACACTAGGACCTCCCTGCTCTTCCCTGGGCACCACCAGCATGTGCCTGCCCCAGAGATTTTCCACTTGCATTTCCCTCTGCCTGGAGTGGTCCTCACTTGGGTATCTACATGGCTCACTGACTCAAGTTATCACAAGAAACTTGAGCCAGTGAAACCAATAGCCAGTGAAATCCCTGATCTTCCCCACCAGGTTTGGATCTAAATGTCTTCTGGTTAAGAAGCAAATACACTGGTATAGGGGGCGAAGATTTCCCACAATTACATCCGGAAGAGCATGTGCCACAGGCTGGAAAGATAACTTCAAAATGTCAAAGTTCTAGAAATACTACATTTTGCAAAATAGATCATTAGTAAAATCAGATCACAGTCCCCACAGCGAATGCTCAGAGGCCAATACTCATAGGCCAATCTGTGATTGCAGGAAGGGTTGGTTGATTTTGATAAGGTAAGCTGTGCTAACGTGTATTAACTAGCACAGAGCCAATCCAAAAATGGGGGTAGGGGTTATGATAAGCCCTAAAGAGCTGCTTTTTAAACTCATGTATTTTATCTCTTTACCTGTTATTATGGAAATAACACACAAAAGCGATCTTTGTGTCCTTCCTGTCCTTTTCACACACATAACTACACTTGTACATTTGTACTTACACTGTCCTTTATGAGACTATACCATACATCTAGTTGTGGTATACTTTTAATTTTTTTAACCCAATTATATGTCTGAAGAGCTTTCCATGCAAATATGGGATTACTTTATTTATTTTAATAGCTGCATAATATTCCATGATATTCTCTAATATGGGTATGTGGTAATGCATTTGTTTTTATTATTAGGAATAATTTGTCAACAAGCACTATATGCATTTATTCTATGATAATTCCTAGAAGTGGATTTCTAGGTCCAAGGAATATGCATTTCAACTTCTCAGAAATACTGCCAAATTGCCTTTCTAAATGCTTGCCTGCACAGACCCCAGTGAATGGTATCTGAGAGTGTCTGCTTCCTCCCCAACACTTGATATGTTGGTATTATCAACATTGTTAAAACTTTTGTCAGTCTGACAGATGAACATTATTTATTCTTGTCTGAATTTGCATTTCCTTAATTAATTGTGAGACTGAACTTCTTTTAATATGATTTCTAGTAATGTATACCTACTCTTTTCAAATTGCCAATTAACATCTTTTGTCCATAATTTTATTAATATTAAAGCATTTTTTTCTTACTTAGAGGAACTCTATATATATATACTCTTTTATCAATACATGACCATTAAATGTGTTTTAACTATTTCTTTAATTCAATTTCTTGACTCTCAACTTTTTCTACATTACATTAAGCCACACACAATTTTTTAAGTCTTTATACATCAAACATTTCTATTATGTTTTCATTGTTGTTACTAACTTTCTTGTTAGTTTTTTTCTCCTTTGAGAAGGGTATTAGTTATGTTTAGAGGGGGCATTTTTATCTTTATTTTTCCCATTCAAATTTCCTTTATTATTTCTTATATCATAACTGTGTACATTAATGCAATTATGGGGTACAGTGTGCTGTTTTCATATACATTTTGAAATACTCTCATCAAACTGGTTAACATAACCTTCATGTCATTTTCTTAGTTACTGAGTTAAGACATTCATACTCTGCTTTTAGAAAGATTCACTTGTACCCTTCTAAGATAAACCATAGAGGTGACCCCACCAATCACCTTCCCTCCCCCCAAGGTGTTTAATATTTTTACTTTTTCCCTGATCTACATTTTTCTATTGTTGATTGACTTATCCAACACGCTTACTGCAGGTACCAGGTAAGAATATAGATCTGACTAAATTAAAAAACTAGGACTATATCTATCAAAATATACTCAATTCAGGCTCGGTGCCTGTAGCTCAGTGGCTAGAGAGCCAGTCACAGACACCAGGGCTGGCAGGTTTGAATCCAGCCCTGGCCTGACAAACAACAGTGACAACTACAACCAAAAACCAGCCAGGTGTTGGGGCTGGCACCTTTAAGTTACAGCTACTTGGGAGGCTGAGGCAAGAGAATTGCTTAAGCCCAAGAGCTGGAGGTTGCTGTGAGCTGTGATATCATTGCACTCTACAGAGGGTGACAAAATTGAGACTGTCTCAAAAAACCTCAATTCAATCAGTATGTATTGAGCATCTTTAATCTTTGGAGAACAATCCAAATATATAAATAGAATATAATTTATTTATTTATTTATTTTTTTGGGAGACGGAGCCTCAAGCTATCTCCCTGGGTAGAGTGCCATGGTATCACAGCTCATAGCAACCTCCAACTCCTGGGCTCAAGCGAGTCTCCTGCCTCCGCTTCCCAAGTAGCTTGGACCACAGGCGCCCGCTACAATGCCTGTGGTCCCAGCCTGTGGCCGTTTTTTGGTTGCAGCCATCATTGTTGTTTGGTGGGCCCGGACTGGGGATTTGAACCTGCCACCTTAGATGTACGTGGCTGGCGCCTTAGCTGATTGAGCCACAGGCCCCGAGACCAGAATATAATTTATTGTGAAAATCACTATGCCTTGAGAGTGCTACAAGGATTTTTTGTTTTACCTAAGAAATAAGGAAAAATTACAGAGACAGTAATATCTGAAACTGGTACACAAGCAAGGAGGTAAGTCCATTATGATCTGGGTAACAGGTGTGAGTGGAGACATTTTGTAGAAGTACTTGAATGCTTGAACTAGCAGTCTGCTCGTTGCCCTGGGTAGAGTGCCACGGTGTTGTCATAGCACACGGGAACCTCAAACTCCCAGGCTCCAGAGATCCTCTTGCCTCAGTGTTTCTATTTTCAGTAAGATAAGGTCCCATGAACCAGCAGTTTTCTATGTGTAAACTCCACCTCTTTGAATTTTAATCAACTACTTATAAATACTAGGAATCCTTCAGAATTCTGCACTGACCCATCTTCTGGCTCTATCCTCTTGCTGTATCATATCCATCCCCCCCAAGTTAAATCACATCTACAAACCCAATCCCAATTGCCTGCTCATCTAAACCTCTCTACTCACCTACAGAGCCATTTATCTAATGTTCCGAAACAAATTCAAATGGGCCCTAAACTGATTTACCAACTCTGACCCATATACATCCACCACCCACCTTACTATCTCTTCTATGTCTATCCACCTGTCCAGTAAGAAACAAGATACTCACCTTTGCCTTTTTTTTGTTGTGACAATGGGGCCCTGTTTGCTGTCTATGGCAAATGTACCTTGCTTTGTAACTTTATTTTTTTTTACAGTTTTTGGCCGGGGCTGGGTTTGAACCCGCCACCTCTGGCATATGGGGCTGGCGCCCTACTCCTTTGAGCCACAGGCGCTGCCGTCCTGTAAACTTTCTTACTCTATAAACCTAGCTGTCTCTTCCTGAATAAACTTTCTCTTATGGTTGCCTTAAAAAAAAAAAGAAAAAAAAACAGGCACTATTCTGGATTCTTTACCATACACATCCCAAGTCCTGTTGAATCCACTCCTCTTCCATGCTAGCAGGTGAGCACAGATGGCTTGTAATTCGGATGACTCAGGCACCACACAACATAAGGGGTACTATCACACATTGGTTTCAATATGAATTATCAGGTCCTAGAGTGGTACATGCCTTCTGTGCCCTCACAGTGACTCATTACATGAGTCTACCTTTCAATGGATTCTCACTGTCTTGGTAAACATCCTTAACATGGCCAGAAAGTCTAGGCTGATCTGGCCTCAGCTCACCTTTCCAGTCATCTCTTTCCACTTTCTCCTTTAATGGTAATTATTTCAGTTTTCCAATCTGAGATTTTCTTTGTACATCCTGGACTCCTATTCCCATGCCTATTCTTTCAAGTCTTAGGCTTAAATGTTACCTCCTCTACGATGCCCCTTCTGAACCCTCCACCTAGGTTACGCCTGCTTATTATTAAAGGGTCCCAAAACAATAAACTTAATGTCTTAACACTCTAAATCTGAAATTACTTGTTCAATATTTGACTTTCCATCTAGATTGAGTTCTTTCCAAACAGCAGGGACCCTGTCTTTTATCTTGTTCACAACTAAAGCAAACAGGAGACACTTAAAATTATCTTTTAAACAACAAACTAAAGAAGGCTGTCACATTTTTCTGACACTAAAATGTTGCTCAGATTGAAATAAAAATAAGGAAAATATTGCTGTTGTCTACAAAGTATAATCAAGGTAAAAATCATTTTTAAGAAAAAGGCTGTAGTGAGAAAATAAATGCAAAGATCGACCTGTACCACCTGTTACCACTGAGGAAAGAGGTGACGTACCTAAGACAGAGAAAACAGTAGGCCACTGGCTTAGAGAGCAGAACCTGGGCACATCAGAAAGCAGAGGAGAAGCTAGGAGGACCAGAGACACAAGGTAGAGAGAAAATACCGTTTAAAGAATAGGTATGAAGGGAGAGAAAAGCACCATGTCAAAAGTTAGCCTTTACTGAAAGAGCTTTTCCTCCAACAGCAAATTGTGCCCAATGGCTTCGAGCCTATTAACATGTCCTAAGGTCACCTGCTCAGTGAGGGCGACAAGAGTACATTAGACAGTTTAAGAAGAGTTGGGAAAGTTTCAAGTATCTACTGTAATAAGCTTGTGAGAGTCAAGAACAAATAAAAAGATTTTTTTTGAGACAAAGTCTACTTTGTCGCCTTCAGTAGAGTGACATGGTGTCACAGTTCACAGCAACCTCAAACACTTGTGAGCTCAAGCAATCCACTGCCTCAGACTCCCAGGGTGCTGACATTACAGAGGCATGAGCCACCAGGCCCAGCCCATAAGAAGACTTAAAACACAGAACAGAAGAGCCCAGCTGAGCAATAATTACAGGTAGACTCGATCTTGCATGTATCACTAGAAACAGTCTGCAGGCAAGTAACACACACCAACAAAAAGGGATTTCACCAAGAACACAAGACTTAGGGATTCAAGGGTGATTCAGAACGTGGCAAACTGACAATGAAGATTTGAGCAGGAAAAGGGGAAAAACTGAAGATGAGAAGCAGGAAAACCAAAAAATTCCACAAAAGTGAGTGAACAGAAGACAACCAAGACAGTATATAAGCCAAGCTCTGTATTTTACCTCCTATGATGATGCTATACTGATATTTAGTAAAGGTGCTAACATTTCAAAACCTTCTTATCCTGACCATATCAATCATTTTATCAGAACTGCATCAGGCAAATACACAGAAAAATGTTTAACTTAATGTTACACATTATCTAGAAACAATTAGAGGCTCAGCACCCATAGCTCAGTGAGTGGAGTGCCGGCCACATACACTGAAGCTGGTGGGTTCGAGCCCGGCCTGGGCCCGCTAAACAACAATGACACCTACAACAAAAAAACAGCCAGGCACCTGTAGTCCCAGCTACTTGGGAGGCTGAGGCAAGAGAATAGCTTAAGCCCAACAGTTTAAGGCTGCTGTAAGCTGACGCCACAGCATTCTACTGGGAGCAAAGTAGTGAGACTCTGTCTCAAAATAAATAAATAAAATAAAAACAATTAGAATAATAAATCTACCCACAATTGTAAGGAAAGCAAACCAAACCTTGGTAAAAAGTTTAATCGGATCGTATCCAGTTGATTTGGCCCATTCCTTAGTGGAGATACGTTTAATGTCACCGTCTTCATTAGAGGCTCTGGCTCTGGCTTCAGCTTCTGTTGGTTCCCCTATAAAACAAACATTTTATTTTTAACTGCAATGAACTGCAGAACTGATCTCTCACATTTGTGCGGGGGTGGGGGTGGGGGGGGAGGTGGGGGGGATCACTATAGAATACACCCGCATGTGACACATTCTGAATTCAAGAAGGAAAATGCATCTTTCTAAAGGCTATCCATTCAAAGCTCAAAGTACAGACCTATCAAGAGAGCTGAGAACAACTCCCAGCTCTATTTCCTAGATTTGTTCAATTTCTCTTCACTTTCACTTCCTCACTAGTAAAACAAGACTACATTTTTTAAAATAACACTGCTTTAAAATAATTCATGTTAGACGAGGCACGGTGGATCCTAGCACTCTTGGAGGCCTAGGCGAATGAACTGCCTGAGCTCACAAGTTTAAGAACAACCTGAGCAAGAGCAAGACCTTGTCTCTAAAAAATAGCTGGGCATTGTGGTGGGCACCTATAGTCCCAGATACTTAGAAGGCTGAGGCAAGAGAATCACTTGAGCCAAGAGTGTAAGGTTGCTGTGAGCTAAGACACCACAGCACTCTACCAGGGTAACTTAAGTGAGACTCTGTCTCAAAAAAAAAAAAAAAAAAAAAGAAAAGAAAGGAAGAAAAGAAAAAAAAATCATGTTAAGCACATATTATTTTGTACATACAGCAACTACCTTTTTCTTTTAAGCTACCAATATTAAATTCGCAAAATAAAGGCAGCAGTCATTAATAAAACGTATGCCAAACAGTTTACTCACAGGCAGCTTCAGGGTCAGCTCTGTCAGGAGATACTTCTTGATCAGCATCTTCTTCACCAAACAGCTGGCTATAAGAGTAGTAAATATTCACATATTTACAACCAAGTGATCCAAACAAATGGCGATTATTTCTCCTACTTTCCTCACAAACACCTGATTTATCCCAAATGTTTAGCGGGGATAAAGAATGAACAGCTGATAAGTTACCCTATAAACCGAGAAGTATGAAAGCAATCTGCTTAGCTAACTAGCACTATAATTGTAACCACAATGCAAACAAGGCTAGAATTTTGTAGATCCATATCCAGGCCTATAGGCAAGACTCTGAACATTCCAACCCTTGGTTCAGGAAACAGGTGAGTGGCTTTTATAGTCCATCCTGGATAAAATTCTAATACCAGAATAATGTGAGTAAAATACATCTGCAATTAGCTATTCAAAAACCATAATTTGCACGCCTATCTGTGTGGAGTCCTATGCTACGTGCAGGAAACTCAGTAGTGAACAAGACTAAATTTTTCTCATGGTAGTATCTTTACTACTGAACAGAGTCTTAAACAATTTTAAAATATTAAGTGATATTCTCTTATTTAATCAAGTTATCCTAAAAACTGTTTAATAACTCTTATGGATACAAAAGTTTCCAACCTTTCCTCACATACAAGACTCAAGAAAGTTATCTTAAAGAAATCCTTTGTATAAAAAACCCCCTTATATCTAATTTTAAAGCTCCCAATATATAAGAAAATGCCCATTTAGTGGCACTAACTTACTCTTCCAACAAAAGATGACAGTTCCTACTCTTCACTTTCTCTCAGACTTAATGCTTTGCTGAGTACTAAGCACAATATAGTATGGATGGTCTAACAGTGGTCTGCTTGTAAGTTTTCAATTTTACATTGAGTGGTTTATTGAGGTATTAAAAGCACTTGCAACTAATCATGTGTTTCTTGGGATCTCAGTTGAAGAATCTGTGTGTCATACGAGCATGTGGTCTCGTATTTCATTTTGCAAGTCGTGTCAAGGTTAAACCTATCTTCCTTTGCTATTGCCTACTTAGGTTACCCCTTAAGTGAAAATGCCTATTCATTTGAGTTTTATCATGGTTTTTTCTTACTGATTACAGGAATGTATTCTGAATCAAAATCTTTAGTTGACTGTATGTCACAAATATTTTCCCCCATATAATATTTACAAATCATTTTAAGATGAGACATTTAATGAATTTAAATGTATCAATTCTTTTCATCACTAGTACTTTTTCTATAGTAAGAAATTGTTCCCTAATCCAGAGAACAGACATTTACTCCTATATTGTAAGGGTTTCAAGTTTTGCCTGTCACATCTAAATCTTTAATCCATTTGGACTTAAGTTTAATATATTGCTTAACGGAGGGAATTAAATTTTTTTCCATACTGAAAACCAACTGCCCTACCTTTTATCTAATGCCTGGAATCTACTTTGCAACCCTGATCATGAGATCTCTATGGTCTATTTAATCTTCCCTTGTGCCAGCAGCACACTATTTTTAATTAATATTAAATACTGACATCTGTTAGAACACATAGCCCAACTAATTCTACCCCACAAGTGTTTCGACTCCGCTGGGCCCTATTCTTCCACATACATTTAAAACCAACTAAACAAATTCCAGTAAAATCTCTCATCTATAGATCAATATGGAGACAAATGATTTGACAATTATAAGTCTTACAGATCTTAAAAAATTTATCCTTAAGTACTTAATGCCTTTTCTTTGGTTTTGTTCTTCAGACAGAGTCTCACTTTGTCACCCTAGGTAGAGTGCCATTGTGTCATAGCTCACAGCAACCTCAAACTCCTGGGCTTAAGCGATCCTCTTGCCTCAGCCTTCCAAGTAGCTGGGACTACAGGCGCCCACCACATGTCCAGCTAGTTTTAGAGATGGGGTCTCACTCTGGCTCAGGTTGGTCTCAAACCTGTGAGCTCAGGCAATCCACCCACCTCAGCTTCCCAAGTGCTGGCCTTTTTTTTTTTTTTTTTGAGATGAAGCCTCAAGCTATCCCCCTGGGTAGAGTGCTATGGCATCACAGCTCATAGCAACCTCCAACTCCTGGGCTCAAGTGAGTCTCCTGCCTCCGCCTCCCAAGTAGCTGGGACCATAGGTGCCCACCAAAACACCCGGCCATTTTTTGGCTGCAGCCATCATTGTTGTTTGGTGGGCCCGGGCTGGGGATTCGAACCCGCCACCTTAGGTGTACATGGCTGGTGCCTTAGCCGATTGAGCCACAGGCGCCAAGCCAAGTGCTGGCCTTTTGATGTTTTTATATTCAATTACCTTTTTACAGTTACCCCATGTTTTTATAATTACCTAATTTTAAATTACATTTTCTAACTGCCTGATGTTATATAGAGAAATTTAATCATTTTATGAACTTTTAGTTGACCCTATGGATAAAAGATATTATTTCTAATAATTTGTGATTCCTTAGAGTTTTCCATGTACGTAGCCACTACGTGCAAATGACAACTTTGTTTCTTTCCATCTCAATTCTTAAGCTTGTATTTTCTTTCTCTTGTTTTACTGTGCTGGCTGGGAAATCTGTACCACACCAATGGAAGCAAAATGGGCATCTTCATCTCAGCTGTCTGTCCAAAGGGAACACTGTAAAGTTATTAACATTAAAAACAATGCTGGAGACTGAAGCATGGTGGTTCACGCCTATAATCCTACCAATCTGGGGAGGCCAAGGCAGGAGGGCCTCTTGAGCCTGGAAGTTTGAGGCTATAGTGAGGTATAATAATGCCATAGCACTCCAACCTGGTGACAGAGCGAAACCCTGCCTCTAAGAAAAAAAAAATTATTGCAGACTTGGTGCCTGTAGCTTGGTGGCCAGAGCACTGGCCACATACACTGGGGCTGGCAGGTTGGAACCTGGCCTGGGCCTGCTAAACAACTACAACAACAAAAAAAAATAGCCAGGCATTGCGGTAGGTGCCTGTAGTCCCATCTACTTGGGAGGCTGAGGCAAGAGAACTGCTTAAGCCCAAGTTGGAGGTTGCTGTGAGCTGTGACTCCACAGAACTATACCAAGGGCAACATAGTGAGAGATTGTCTCAAAAAATAAAATAAAATTATTAAGTGGAGGAAGAGAAACAAAGCTCTCAGGCGGAAGAACTCTACAAATAATTTATGTACTACCCTGTCCTCAAAAAAGTAGAACACAACTTTCCATTCTTTAGCTATAGTCTGTCCATAGTGACTTCCTTCTATGATGTACATACAGTACATTACAGAAAGGGGGAAATAAAAAAGAAGTAACTTCACAGTGGAGAGAACTAACAAACACTGCTTCAGCCAAGTGATCAAAGTATCACCAGCAAAGCATGTTGATATCATGGATCCTTCATAGTGATGAAAACAGCATCACTGTGGTCTTCTAGTAAGCTATAACCAGTCCAATCATGAGAAAAACATATCAGAAAAATTCCAATTCCAAGGCATCCTATAAAATACTTGACCGGCACTCAAAACTGTCAAGATCGTCAGAAAAGGAAAGTCTGAGAAAGTGCCACAACCAGAGGAGTCTAAAGAGACATGACACTGGAAGAGAGAAAGGACATTAGGTAAAATCTAAGGAAACCTAGATAATGATAATATACCAATTGGTTCACTGGTAACATGTATCATATAACACAAAAAGTTAATAATAGAGGAAACTGAGTATGGGGATATGTGGGAGCTCCCTGTACCATCAATTTTCTTTTTTCTTTCTTTCCTTTTTTTTTTTTTTTTGAGACAGAGCCTCAAGTTGTCCCCCTGGGTAGAGTGCCGTGGCATCACAGCTCACAGCAACCTCCAACCCCTAGGCTCAAGAGAATATCCTGCCTCAGCCTCCCAAGTAGCTGGGACCACAGGTGCCCACTGCAACATCCAGCTATTTTTTGGTTGCAGCCGTCATTGTTGTCTGGCAGGCCCAGGCTGGATTTGAACCCGCCACCTTAGTTGTATGTGGCTGGCGCCTTAGTCACTTGAGCCACAGGCACTGAGCCTCAATTTTCTATACATCTAAAACTATCCTAAAAATTAAAGTCTGTTTGAAAAAAGTTTGCCAAATAAGGATTACAAGCCTATTTTTTTTTTTAATTTACCAAGTTTACAGTGTTACATATACTTCTCTGAGTGCACGTATTATTATACCTACCAAAAATTAAAGATAGGCCAGGTATGGTGGCTCACGCCTGTAACTGCAGCACTTTGAGAGGCTGGGAGGATTGCTTGAGGTCATGAGTTCAAGATAAGCTTGGGCATCGTTAACTCTCCACAAAAAAATTTAAGGGCAGCACCTGTGGCTCAAAGGAGTAGGGTGCCAACCCCATATATAGGAAGTGGCAGGTTCAAACCCAGCCCCAGCCAAAAACTGGGAAAAAAAAAAAAAGTTTTTTTAAAAAACTTAGGCAGCATAGTACTGTACACCTATAGTCCTGGCTACTTGAGGGGCTGACCAAAGATTGCTTAGGCCCAAGAGTATGAGGCTGCAGTGAGCTAGGAGGACCACTGTACTATAGCCTGGGCAATAGAGGAAGACACTGCCTAAAAGGGGAGGAAAAATGGACAAACATATTTGCTAAAGGTTTCTACAAAATATCCTTTGTCAAGCTGAGGCAGTTTTCATTTTATTAAGAATATTTAACTCTTGTCTTAAAAATTTTGTCTGAAAGGGTATTTGCTAAATGTTACCAAATGCTTTTTCTTCATCTGTGAAGATTAGAATTTCTCTTTAATTTCTTAATGAAATGAATGACATTTATAGACTTTGAGTGTTAAACCAAGCATTTCTAAATAAATACAACTTGGTTATGGTATACTTTGTTTTAAATACACTATTCTAGATCTGTATGCTAACATTTTTCATAGAATTTTTGCATCTATAATTGAGACTCCCTTGCAATTTTCTTTCTTGTATGTATATATATGTATGTATATATTTTTTCTTTTACAGTTTTGGCTGGGGCTGGGCTTGAACCTGCCACCTCTGGTATATGGGACTGGCGTCCTACTCCTTGAGCCTCAGGCACCACCCTTCTTTCTCGTATATCTTAATGACTTGTTATGGTCTCAAAGACATGCTAGCCCCATAACATGAACTAAATGGCATCCCTTTTAAAACATTTTCTAGGAGAATTTAGCTAAGATTTAAGCTGATATAGTTTTTGAAAGTTTAATTCATCTATAAAACCACATAGGTTTGGTGCATTATTTAGAAGTGTTTATTGAGGTGGCGCCTATGGCTCAGTGGGTAGGATGCTGGCCCCATATACCAAGGGTGACGGGTTCAAATCAGGTCCCAGCCAAACTGCAACAAAAAAATAGCAGGTATTGTGGCGGGCGCCTATAGTCCCAGCTAGTAGGGAGGCTGAGGCAAGAGAATCACCTGGGCCTAGAAGCTGGAGGTTGCTGAGAGCTGTGATGCTATGGCACTCTACCAAGGGCAATAAAATGAAACTGTCTCTAAAAAAAAAAAATAAAAATGAAGGGCAGCGCCTGTGGCTCAGTGGGTAGGGCACCAGCCCTCGTACTGAGGGTGGCAGGTTCAAACCCGGCTTCAGCCAAACTGCAACAAAAAAATAGCTGGGTATTGTAGGGGCACCTGTGGTCCCAACTGCTCAGGAGGCTGAGGCAAGAGAATCACCTAAGCCCTAGAGTTTGAGGCTGCTGTGAGCTGTGACGCCACAGCACTCTACTGAGGTTAATAAGTGAACTATCTTTAAGAAAAATAATAAATTTTTTAATTAAAAAAAAATAAAAATAAAAAGTAATTGAAGTTTTTATTGGGCAGCGCCTATGGCTCAGTGAGTAGGGCGCCAGCCCCATATACCAAGGGTGGCAGGTTCAAACCTGGCCCCAGCCAAACTGTAACAAAAAATATTGTTTAAGTTTCTTTAAGGTACAGTACTATATTGAGACTTTCTTATTTCTTCCTTTTTTTCAGTATACATATTTGAGTCAGTTTTATAAGTTTAAAAAAATGAATTTGTCCAGATCACTATACTTTTCTATGTAACAGGCTGGTCTTCTCTTATCATTCATTTCATTTTTTCTTTTTAATCTATGCTGAGATTATGTTCCTTGTTTAGTTCTTACTTGTTCTCCCCCCTCCACGTCAATAATCAAAGCTGCCAGGTACTTTTACTCTTAATTACATTATTCCTTCTCAGTTTTAACTTTATTGTGATTCACTTTTTATATTAAGCCAGATTCTTAGTTAAACAAACAAACAAACAAACAAAAACTTCCATTTATAATCCCATCTACTTAGAGGACTGAAGCTAGAGAATCTCTCCAGATCAGGAGTTTGAGAACAGCCTGAGCAAGAATAACAGAAATAATTAGCCAGGAACTATGACACATCACTGTAGTCCCAGCTACTGGGAAGCAAAAGCAGGAGGATGGCTTCATTTCACGAGGAGGTTGCTGTGAGCTAAGCTGATGCCATGGCACTCTAGCCTTGGCAACAAAGTGAGACTGTCTCAAGAACAAAAAGGGCTTGGCGCCTGTAGCTCATTGGCTTAGGTGCCAGCCATATACACTGAAAATGGCAGGTTCGAATCCAGCCAGGGCCTGCCAAACAACAATAACAACTACAGCACTCTACCAAGGGCAACACAGTGAGACTCTGTCTCAAAAAAAAAAAAAAAAGGCTCAGCATAGTGGTTACGGTGCCAGCCACATACACCAAGGATGGTGGGTTCGAACCCGCCCAGGCCAGCTAAACAACTGCAA
>CAUYQV010154121.1:0-80140 GCA_963574575.1 Galagoides demidoff | reverse complement strand
TTAACACAACAATTATGAGAAAGACATGATGGCTATGTTAGCCAGTTGGATGAGAGTTTTCCAAACTGCATATGGAAGCAACACACTGTATCCTATGATAGAATTAATGTACACAATTATGATCTAATAAAAAAAAGATTGAAAAAAAAAGAGAGAAAAGGTTGCTAAATTTTGTCAGGAGAAATTCACAGTATAATTATCTTTAGTAAGATGTATTTAAGAGCTGCCATTTTATATTGAAATAGCATTTAATAGCTGCCAACCAATTGGCCAGTCCTTTTACTGAACTAACATCCCTAAGAAACAAGAATCATTAAATAATACCTTATAAATATGACAGTTACAGACAGCACAGTGTGAGTTTCATATCTCTTGGTCTTGGCCATTTTTCATCTGAGTTCTTAGGTTGTTATAAGAGTTTATTTTAAATTCAGCTACTAAATTATATACATTTTACACTCTGCTTTCCCAATCTATTTTGACCACTTAAGGCAAAAATCACAGCTATCCAATTAGTTCTCCTAATTAATAAACTTTATTTGCCCTTCAGCTGCGGATGGCGTGTTCCACGCTGTTCATCTAACTGTCTGTCTCAAGCTTTTCCTCTGACCTACATGCACGGAGACTCCATGGTTTGGGCAGCATGCCAAGATTTTCACAGCTTTTACAAACACATTAAAAATACATTAAAACCCTTTCTGCAAATCTTTCCATGTGTACCACTGTGTCACAGTTCTATCTCTGCTTAACTTCTTATCCACACCGTTATTGCCTTGCAGTTTAGCTACTCTGCTCACTTCTGCAGTAGCCTCTCAGGGTTCATAGTTGCAAGTTCCATGATGTACCCCATGAAGCTGATGTGAGAGGCTGGTAAACCCCAGACCTTCCGCAAAAACACTATGTCCTCTTCCTCCGGCAATTTCATTCAATACCTCCTCACTAAAGCATTGGTTCCAAACATTTATTTTCTTGTTTTTAAACTTGAGATGGACTTCTTGTAGTTTTCCTGATGGTAATATGTAATCTGTAATTTCCTCTTACCTAATCCTAGTGCTCACTATTTACTTTGATATTGGTAACTGGAATTTCTCCCCTGTAACTCCTGTTTTCTGGAATGGCCTTTCTAATTACTCTCCCTCATTAGCTTTCCATTTCCAAGCTCAACTGAGAGCAGAATATTTTTCTCTTGCCAGGCTTTTATCTTCTCTTTCTCTTCTGTAGTTTTATACAATTACTGAGGTAAATATCATCGACCCACTGAAAACTGTCATATAACATGAATCTCAAAGGGCTAATAACGCATGCATCATAGATCAAAGTGGTAAATATTGTCTGTCTCTGTTTTAGACTGGCTCCAAAAATCGCTTTCTCAAGTGGAATTATTAGTACTTGGTAATGCAATATTTGATGTACGCCAATCTTGAAGAATTTTCTTAGCTAAAAAGCCTATCTCTCTACCTCTTTTTCTAATTTTCTATATGTCTAGAAGGCATTATTAGTATAGCTGAAATTTCACAGCAGGAAACCCTAATCCTTGAAATAAAGCATATTCATTGCCAATATCAGAGTAGAGCATTTGGTAAATGCAAGACAATGTTGGATTTTCCCTGGGCTGGAATAGTGCGTTGATCCTTGAATCCTTTCAATTTATAAAAATGTAGAGGGCAACACATTATCATATATACATATACAGACATATGCTATAATGGCACAGCACGCTCACCCCTCAGTGTCTACTGGCTTTGGTTCTAGGGCCTGTCACCGCCCCCATGGACACTCAAATCTGGAGACACTCAAGTTACTTATATTAAATGGCATGGTGTTTGCACATCACCTATGAGCATCCTCTTGTGTCTTTTAAATCAGCTATAGATTACTAATAATACCCACATATCACTATATTCCTGTGAATTTATCATAGTACTTGGTATGCAGCAAATTGAAGTTTTGCTTTTTGAAATTTTGTGTAATATTTTTTCCCAAATATTTTTACTCTGATGTTTGTTGAATCCACATATATAGAACCCATGGATATGGAAGGCCTGCTGTACGAAGGCAAATGCACTGATACAACCGCTTATAAGGTAACAGCCCCAGGGCATGACGCCTTAGAACACACCTTCTCATGTCCCTGGAGCAGGTGCTGCTGTCACTCTCATTTCCCTGAAAAAGAAATTGTTTGAGAGCGAAGCAGCTTGCTCAAATCTTCCCTGATAATAAGGGACCCAACTGGAGATTCGGATTTATATCTTCTGACTCTAGGATCCAAATTCTTCTTCTCTTTTTAAATTAAATCATAGCTGTGTACATTAATACAGTCATGGGGTACAGTGTGCTGTTTTTATATACATTTTGAAAAATTTTCATCAAACTATCATTTTCTTACTTATTGTGTTAAGATATTTATATTCTACATTTAGAAAGATTCACATATACCCTTCTAAGATGAACCATAGGCATGATCCCATCAATCACCCTCCCTCTGCCCATCCTCTCCCCTCCCCCTCCTCCCTCTCTCCTTTCCCCATATTCTTGGACTATAATTGGGTTATAGCTTTCCTATGAAAGCTATAAATTAGTTTCATAGTAGGGTTGAGTGCATTGGATACTTTTTCTTCCATTCTTGAGATACTTTCCTAAGAAGAATATTTTCCAGCTCCATTCATGTAAACACGAAGGAGGTAAAATCTCCATCTTTCTTTAGGGCTGCATAGTATTCCATGGTGTACATGTACCACAATTTATTGATTTATTCATGGATCAATTGGCACAGACTGGTCCGGGCACAAAAACAGAGAGGTAGATGTATGGAACAGAATAGAGAACCAAGACATGAATCCAACTACTTACCGTTATATGATCTTTGACAAGCCAATTAAAAACATTGAGTAGGGAAAAGATTCCCTATTTAACAAATGGTGCTGGGAGAACTGGCTGGCGACCTGCAGAAAACTGAAACTGGACCCACACTTGTCACCACTAACTAAGATAGCATCTCACTGGATTAAAGATTTAAACTTAAGAGATGAATTGTCTTCTTAAGTGGCCCTGTTGAGTTCATCTCACACAGTTCCTCTATTCACGGTGAGGTTGGTTTGCTTCCCCTGGGTTCCATTACATTTTCAAATAAACAAATATTGACAGTTTACATATTTAGGATGGTCATTCGTATTGCGCAGAGGAGTAATTAAGGATATCTTCCAGGGGAATAGTCAATTCAACCTACATAAGGAAATACTACAAATCCTAGCTACCTCATCCTCTAATCCAAAGTTTATAATTGGGGTGGGGATTTGCTATGATACATGCACAGCAATTCTTTGATTACTTGACCCTGATGATGAAGTTCAACTTATTATTTCAATACAGAAGACTAAGGAAGCCATCCTTTAAAGTTGCACACAAATAATTAGGAATAATTCTGGAGCTAACATATATTTTTCTTTATCCATGTTTATAAAGGTTGGCAATTGTATTACTTCTATTACCAATCTTCTAAGAAAAGTAAAAATGAAAAGAGAAAAATTTAGGGAACTGTATCAATATATTTTGTAAATGCTGTATTTGAACCACCAACATCATCATGTTAGGATTTTTTGAATACTTATTATGCGCCAGAGTATTTCTACACACTTTGCAAGTGTTCTATGAGTTAATATTTACAATTAAGTTCTTTGTATCTCCATTCAGAGAAACTGGAGCTTAGAAGAATTTTAATATTACAATTTAATAACATATTTTTCAATTTTATAGTAAAAACTTTATCCAGTTTTAATGTTTATGTATTTAATTACTAAAGAACAAGAATTTAAACTGTAAGAATAAATATTGGGCTGGAGCTGGTGGCTTATGCCTGCAATCCTAGCACTCAGGGAGGCCGAAGCAGGTGGATTGCCCTGACCTCACAGGTTCGAGGCCAGCTTGATCAAGAGTGAGACCCCATCTCTAAAAACAGCTGGGTGTTGTGGCAGGTGCCAATAGTCCCAGATAGTGGGAAGGCTGAGACAAGAGAATTGCATGAGCCCAAGTTTGAGGTTGCAGTGAGCTATGATGCCATGGCACTCTCCTAAAGGTGACAAAGTCAGACTCTGTCTCAAAAAAAGTTAATACAAAAAAAAGAATATATATTAGTAAAAATCTGAATCTCACACATCTTATAATTTTAAATAAATCTAGAACTAAAACTTATTTCCCCTCTCCAGTTGGACTGTAGTTTATCTTTACATGCTTTGTGAAAGTTCATTGTAGATTAATAATATTAACTCTTAATCATATGTGTAGTAAATAGATTTTCTCAGATCAACATTTACTTGGGCCTTGATTATTGTCTTTTACAGGCTTAGAAGATATAAAGCTTCATGTAATGAAACACATAATGGCTCTATTTTGTCACCTTTATTTGAAGGTCTTTCGCTTTTGTGGTGAGTAGAATGGCTCCATAAAGATATCCCAACCCTCATCCTTGGAACCTGTATGTTACCTTACAGCAAAGGGAACTTTATAGATCCAATGGAGATTATGGACCTCAAACAGGGGGATTATCTGGGGAGGCCCAATCTAACCTTCAAAAGGGGAGAATTTTCTCCAGCTATGGTTGGTTAGATATGGCAGAAGTCAGAGAGATTCACTGTGTGAGGGAGAGGCAACCTGCCATTCACAGGTCTGGCATGAGGGCGTGATGAAGAAGTGATAAGACCTTAATCACTTCCATAGCTGAATGAGTTTAGGATCTGATTCATTCTTAGAGCCTCCAGAGAAGAGCACAGCACTGCTAGCACTTTGAAGCTCACCTCATGAAAAGGTAAGCAGAGGACTCAGCTGAGCCACACTCATTCAGACATCTGACCTACACAACTGTGATATAATAAAAAAAAAAAAAAAGGGTCATTTTAAATCACTATATGTGTGGCAATCTCTTGTGGTGACTTAAAAAATTCCTTCAACAAATTAAATGTGTAAACATTTAATGATATTTCTAGCATTTTTATAAATTTTGTTTTTAATTGAGATATAAGTGTACATATTTATGTGTTTCGATACTTTGATGGGTTTATACATGGTATAATAATCAAATCAGGACAATTAGCATATCCATCACCTCCCTTATTTATTTATGTGAAAACATTTAAAATCTATTCTTGCCATTTTGAAATATAAATTAGGGTTATAGGTAGTCACTTTTTTTTTTTTTTTGAGACAGTCTCATTCTGTCACCCGGGGTAGAGTGTCATGGCATCATAGCTCACAACAACCTCAAACTCTTGGGTTCCAAGAGTCTTATCCTTTTGAGTAGCTGGGAATGTAAGTGCCTGCCTGCCACATTGCTCAGCTAGTTTTTCTATTTTTTAGACAAATGGTGTCTGGCTCAGGCTGGTATCAAACTCCTAAACTCTGGTAATTGACCTGCCTCAGCCTCCTAGAGTACTAGGATTACAGGTACCAGCCACCTCACTGGGCCTACTTTGTATCAGCTAAGTAATACTTTTCTTCCTACGCTCTAGGAAGTAGTATTCTACTTTTTACTTCTGTAAGATCAATTTTTTCAGATTATTTTTTCCATCTGATTATTATAGATATTTGAAATTGGGTTGAAGTCCTTTCCAATAGACATAAATTATCTATTCTCCAAATTATTTAGTCACTATTATAACACCTATGATGATATAGTTGAAGAATAATTTTCTCCACTGTTTTTAAATGCCCCTTTAAATGATATAAAATCTTAGGCATATTTATGGACTTTTGAATGAATAATTTACATTCTTTTCCATTTACATGATGTAGGTGAGTTTGTGTGAATGAGACATACATAATAATATTGCAAAGCAAAACAAAGCAAAAAACATGGAATCTGCTTTTTTCTCTTTTTCAATGTGTGTTTATAAGTTTATGTTTAACAGAAAAAAAAATCGAAGAGCAAACTTCTAGTCTGTCCAATATGGCTGGGGGGTGACATGGGGTGAAACATTACTTGAGAAAATACATAAATTATTTAATTTGGGAAAAGATTTAGGCATTGGGCAAACAATGGGAAAGTTGTTCTTCTCTAGCCAAAACTACTAAATGGATACTGCTTTCCCCATTTTCCACTCCTACAAGGAAGAACCAATGGCCTGGAAACTACAATGGATTTCTTTCCACAAAGCAAACAAGCAAAGAGATGCTTGAGGGACCACAAAGAACATTGCCACAGCAATAGGATTACAACAGATACTCATAGGATTATATGGATATAGACCCCCCAAAATGGAGATTTCATTAACTTTTTACCAGTTGTTTCAGAAAAGGAGCATTCCTCATAATGTAGCTAGAAAGGATTGTCTGTTTGTGATGGAAACTTTACTTTTTTCACTTCCTTTTCTTTATTGCAGTAGCAAGGAAAGCAAATAATATATATGTGCTTGGGGTGTGTGTATGTATTTATATCTGTGTGTATGTATATCGGAGTGCCTGTAAAATTCATGTGCAATTTAAAATAGTTTTACATTGTAAAGTGCACATGAACTTGATGGACTCCATGTGTGTGTGTCTGTAGAGCAACTCCTTCAGGACTGAGGACTCTCTGATCTTCGAGCTATATAGTTTCATTGTTGTGACTTAGATTTTAAAAGTCTACAAAGCACTTTTTTTGAGAGAGAGAGAGCAGGATGAGAATGTGGTTTGAGGGAAGAGGGAGTACCTCTGAGGAGAATGATGATAATGTGGGAGGGAGTTGCCCAGATTATAAGGAGGTTGGGTGAGAAATGCCAATAAAGCTGTATGGGTGCACCCCAAAGAGCACCCCAAAAGCTTAGGGAACTTGTCCAAGAAGGCAGAAGAGCCTCTATCCTAAAAGTCAGGACTAAGAAAGAACCAAAGTAAAGGTGGTTGAGGAGTTTAGTCAGTTTCCATTTGCTCGTTAGACCTCATTGGAGTAAGACACTTCCGTCGTCTAATTGTCACCTGCACAAATGATACCATTCTAGCAGCACGCCGATGACTTAGCAGTAAGCGTGACACCCTTCATGGCTTAGTCCCTTAGTTCACTACATTTTTTTTCTTTTTTTAAGATTGGGTATCACTCTGTCACCCAGGCTGGAGTGTACTGGCAGGATCACAACTTAACTGCAGCTTTGAACTCCCCTGGACTCAAGGAATTCTCCTGCCTCAGCACCCTGAGTAGGTGGGAGTGCAGGCGTGCTCCAACATTCCTGGCTAATTTTTTTTAAATTTATTTTTTTTGTAGAAACAGGCTCTAGCTATGTTGTCCAGGCTAGTCTTGAATTCTTGGCCTCAAGTGTATCTCCTATCTGAGCCTCTCAAAGCACTGGGATTATATACATGAGTCACCATGCCCAGAGTTTGGTACTTTTTATTACCCAGTGAAGAAAATCTGTTTCTAGAAGACCTCAGATACCTGTAGGCTGAGGAAAGGTGACTGGAGCTCTGTATTAGCAAGCAGTAAAGGGGAGCACTTCTGCCTTTGAGTGAGGACAATGGATGTTATAACACAGTGTCGTGGGGCATCGATAATGTCTGCTCAGGACGAATCATTTTAGAACAAAAAAGATCACTTTATAATCTAGAAGAAGATTTTTTCAAAAAATGAACATTCAAAGATAAATGAATTAGAGATATTACCTAAGATAAATATACCAGAGCATTTTGCCAATTTTGTAAATGGGCTTTATAATGGAGTCAGGGCCAAACATTCTTATTAGCATCCATCAAAAGGGATTTTGCTCTTTGGAGCATATGTGATCACATGATCACATATGTCCTTAGGCTTGGCTTTGTATTTAGACAGGCAAAACTATATTTACTTGGATAAAACATAGTACCTATGTATGCATGTTGTACAAAGGAACATACATGTGTATAAATTTATCATTTTATTTAAATAGATAGCAATTTGTATAGTGTGTTTATTTTAATGTGTGGGGCAAAATGCCAAATTTAAATAAAGAGGTAATATTAAATGTAACTTTAGTGAGTATTTTTTGGGAAGAAAGGCCAGATAAAACAAATAGAACACCAATTAATGTAATTTTTGAAAAATAATTCCTGTGTCTTGACATGTTACACACACATTATATAGTATAAACACCTCTACATGTATAATAAAACATTCAGAGGTAGCCTTTGTATTACCTTAGTAGTTCTCAAAGGGATGATATACTGTATCATTTCCCATTGTTCACTTTGTAGAAAATCTTTTTATTTCAAGAGGTCACTTCTTAATTGTTAATACACGGAATATTTTTAAACCATCATCATCACTCTATGTATCTCTTGTGCTGTTAGTATCACGTTTCTAAGACTAGCAAAATGTGCAAGAAATGAGTTATTGCTAATCTTCTTTTAGATGGTACATTGGCAAATAAAAACTAAATTCATGTAGCCTAGCATGTGGATAAGTATTAAAGACTTTACTGTGTGAGCCAGTCCACGTCCCTCTAGCCACCATTTAAACCACCTGACCAGCTTATGTCCATGAATAGGACAATGATCAGAACCATGGTGAGCTTATGTCCATCTTAAATATTTATGTATAGGTGTATAGGGACATACAGAACTCATTTTGCACTCAATTTGAAAATATACTTTAGAGTAAGAAATTAATATATGTGATGTTATTCTCAAATGACACAAGTTAGTCTATGGAATTAAAATTGGGATCCATTGTTTTGATGAAATTATTCTGCTCTGAAGAAACTAGAAGAGTAAAGAAGAGAAAGAGAATGTCTCAAGACTGAAAAGCAATTAGTTAGCAGGAATGGAGATGCCTGGACTTATGTCAGAAAAGCTTCAGGTGAGAAGTACCCAGTAGTCTCTGGAAAAACTCATGAAAGTAACCAATGCAATAGAATAGACTTTAACCATTTGCCCAGTCTCTAAAACTGAGGAAGTGGCTTGGGCTGGGGGAACTCAAAATCAAAGTTATAAACCAAAAGCGGCGAAAGAGAAAAAGGAAATATCTATCACCTTCCCCCACTATAGGACACTAGCCCCTTCAAGGGGGAAAAGGAAAAAAGACAGAAGTTTAAACCACGTTAAAAATATGTAGTGCTATACTGATGACAGCACATTAACTATACTTGTACTAATTGGAAAATATTTTATACCTGAAAATGACTAACAAGTCATGGTACCCAGTTTAATTTCCATCTAGGAATAAAGAACCAGTTTCAAATATTAGTTATAAAGGGGAAAAATAAAATAACATAATGAAAATTGCTTTCCAATTATCCCTGAGTACTTATTATCTGACACGATGATCATATAAATAAAGAGTGTGTGCTAGAGAACTGCACTGGAGCCAAAGGACACGAAAATTGGAAAAACTAAAGCAGGAGAAAATTTTATTAAGCTGGGGAAGTCAATAGAATCAAATACAGCAAAGAAGTCGAGAAAAAGAGGAATAAAAAGGTCAGTGGTCTTGAGGAAAAGATATGTCACTCATGACAGTAGAGAAAGAAGTTTCAGTTCAGTAGTGCAAATAGATGGGGAAAGACGGGGATAAGAGATGGGACAGGAGATAAGGGATAAGGGAAGCACATACAGACACACACATACGTGCATATGGGATGGTATTTGAGAAATTTGACCATCAAATAGGGGAAGAATAGGGTGTTCAATAAAACGGAGTATGTGAAATACTAAATAAGCAATATTGATAAAATATATTCCTTCCCTAATATTTCTTTATATCCAAACTAATATTTTTATTAGAGTCATATTTTTCACCATCACTACTATTCATGAAAAGCTTAGATGCATCTAGATTAAAAGATCTTTTTCCTGCAAACTGTCCTGCCACTGAGGTGTCTGCTCGGGCAGATCACGTACTGTTAGCCTTTGTACCACCACCATTCAGATCACACCCATGGGATCAAGAGCCTCCCGACCAGGGGTCCAGTTTTCACCCTGGCACAGAGGGACAAAGGTGAGAGAGGAGGGTTACCAAGGAGAAAATGATCCTCTTTTGTCCAGGTAAACACAGTCCCACATCAGGGCAGGCTTATAGCCTTTCCTCATCCCCTTGGACAAGATCCCTGCACTATTCTGTGTTGTATGAGAAAGAAAAGAGAAAAATGAGGGTGTCGCATAGAGGGGAAAAGAAGGGGGAGGAAAGCCTGCCCTTTACTGTTTTCATTATCCTGAACTGATTATCCTTAGAAACTATAGCCTTACTTCACAATCCCAACATGGCTTTGTAAGAATAGAAACACTTATTATTGATAAAATAATTCAAAAATTAAAAGATTAATAACATTTTTATGGTAGAAAAATATGGCGGGTTATAAAGAAGAAGGTTTAAAAGCGGCAAACTGGAGGCTGTTTGATTAACTCCTTTCTAGACAGTTTAAAATTTTCATTAAAAAAAGTCTTAAAATTGTTTGTTACAGTTATACATAAATTTATATCCTGTTTTTCTTGGAGTATTATAATTTTTTGTTTTGTTCCCATTATTGATAACATTTATTTGAATTTATTTTTATTTATTCCACATCCAATTCCTCAATCCATTTCACAGAGGAATACAAGACAGTGATTACTACAGGGGAAGACTTGGGTTCATCACTGCCCAACAGCATCATTTTGGCCAGTGATTTTTTGATGTCCTCCCCTACTCAGAGCCAGCACCACCGTTTCATCAGATCCCTTGAACTGTTGTTTCTTCCCTGATCGTCCTGAGGTTCAACTCACAAGACAACGGTAGTTCTATAATAATTACAGCAGAGCTGTCCATCCTTCTATTTTCATTCACTGGCTGATACTTAACTGAAAACATTTAAATACATTTTAAAAATTCTTTGGCACTAAATTCTTTTGCACCTACAAGTGATAAAACATCTTTTCCCTTCCTCACAAAACCTGATCTTCCCATGTTATCTTTCTGTCTTCTAAAGAATCTCTGTGACAAAGTAAAAATTATTCTGGTTTCATCTTCTGATATTTTAGCCCTTTTCAATTTAAACAGAAAATAGACTTGGGGAATATTAACGTCATCACAATTACAGAGCTCACCAATATATTGAATTTCTCCTTTTAAAACAATGATCATTAAGAACAACCTCATCTAGAAAAGTGTTAAGTACTTGGAGAACTAGGAACCATCAATCAAGCCATTTTTTAGTTTATTCTGTGTGAGATTAGGTTGTTCCCGTTATTTTTATCTAAAATGATAGCAGTTCCTGCCTCAAAAAGAGAGTTATAGGAACTAAGCGGGGCAATGCCTCAGGAACTTCATCCTGTATTATAGTCCTTTTTGTTTTTAAATAATATATGTTTCTGCTTTTCTTAATACAAAAAAGGCGCATACAAAGATTCTGTGTTATGATGGAGACTTTCTCCACATGTCGTTTTTCCCCAGAGTTACTTTATCTTAATCCTCTTGGGATAAAAACTGCTTTTTTTCTGTCCTCTACTCCTTTTTCATAAAGAAAGCCCATCATTACTGGTCGGTTCTCTCCTGTGTGAAGCGTTCAATTACCACATCTACAAAGTTCTAAATAATTTGAATGAGAAACAACTTGTGTTATCCAGGGGAAGTTATTATTCATAAGTTACCAAATTGGCTGTTATGTTTTGAAAGATTAGGTTGTGTTGTGAAAAAAAAAATAAATAAGAGAAGAGAAAGAAAGAATGATTAACTTCCTTAAAGGAATAATTCACGATTGAACTTAATCTGTGAGCATAATCAGGATGAAATGCTGCTAATATTTGGTTAAAGGGAAAAATAGAAAAATCGGTGAATAAACAAGACAAATTGCAGAGACAGGATGCTCCTGAAAGGCTCAGCATTTGTTATTGGCCGTGAATGCCTTTGTGTTGTCCACATTCATGGGAAATGGAACGAGTTCTCCCACCTTTCGCCTGGGCATGAGCAGCTGAGACACTAGCAGATAAAACCAAATCCAACAAACTGAACAGGGAGGATAGCTGGGAGGTGTTTAAATAACACTTTTTATACCCCGTTCTGGTGTCCCCAGTTTGAAAGCAAATAACAAAGGTTATGTAAACCATAGCAGGCCACAAAGTATATGGAGATTCCAGAATCTTCTGGAAAAGTAAAAATTTATTAACCATTTTTCCATTAAAATAAATTGCTGATACCAAGCAGAAACTATAGTTACTAGAATGTTATTTTGGGTTAGTTTTGCTATAAATTATATTGCTGTGAACTGCATTCTATGGTATTAGTTTCATATACATAATGTTGCTTTAATTTTTAAAGTTTCATTGTTTTCTGAGAAAACTAAGAGTTCATTAAGAGTTAGCTCCCAGTTTTTTCAGTCATTTGCACTGAGAGTGAAATAAT
Organism: Galagoides demidoff; assembly: GCA_963574575.1. NCBI lineage: Eukaryota > Metazoa > Chordata > Mammalia > Primates > Galagidae > Galagoides > Galagoides demidoff. The sequence goes on along the minus strand of CAUYQV010154121.1, from coordinate 67,836 downwards.
TATACAATTTGATGAACGCATGTAAATAGCCATCACCATCACAGTGACAAATTCAGAAGTGTAGAATAAGTCACTAATTAAACCATCTGAATGAATCTAATCAATTCAATACCGTTTCAGTAAGAACACATACTATACCAATACAGAATTAATCTATTCAACAAATTCAAATGCATTTCTTTTAATTCACTAAGTTACAATAGGAACAACCTTGAAAATGAAATTCCATTTATCAAAGTCAATTAAGATTTAATTTAAGAAAGGATATATTTGGATTTTGTGAGGGGAATATTTGTCCTTTGTAATCTAAATGATTTATATATAAAATAAGAGAGACCAGTGGAATTTTACTTCTGACTCTAACAAATTAATTGAACGCTTTGGAATGAATGTTCCTGTTAAAAAAAGGTGTTCCAACTTTTAGTATAAGGAATTATTTCAACTCTAAAAAAAATGGAAATTAATTATGTGCTACGAAGTATTCTTTGAACTGGAAATTTGTACTCATCTTGCCCATGTGACCATTGCCACTATATTTTATTTTGTCAAAACTTATCTCCTTTCTCACAGATTATATTTAAAATTTTAAACCATGTCTATAAGTAAGCGTAGCAAATTTTCAAGGACATGTGTTTCAGAAGGTTAACATGCTCCATTTCCATGGCCAAGACATGTACATTTCTGATTTTTAATCACACGCTCTGCAGTTCTTCAATGTGCTGCCAAATGAACAGTCTAGTAGAATACTTGGTGACCAAGAAATACTCATTATTGCCAGGGGAAAAAAAAATCTAGCTTCTAAAAGGAATAGGAAAAAAAAGAAGGCAAAACTGAAATTCTATTACATAAGGAGAAGGAGATTATGACCATTTTTTAATAAACTTCATAATCTTGTTTCATCAGTGGGTTGTTCCTGATATTATTTGAGTAAAATCTAATGGCCCAGAGCTTATGCTCAACTGTGAAATACATATTCATAAACTCAGATTTTTTTTTCTATTTTCATCTAGCAATATATTTTCCTTCCCCTTTGTCCAGTATTTTCACATGAGTTATGCATTGGAACCTTACCATAACATTATTTCCTGGGTCTACAAGGCAATTCTTCATTAGACAATGAAGAATTTTATAATGCAATCTATCTCTCATGTTAAAAAAGTAAAATTTAGAGGAATACTGCTGAGTACCTATTATGTATAAAGCATATGATATAGTTGAAATAAAATGTTTGCTCTAGGTGGTACAGTTTGAACGTTTTCTCAGATATATGGTCCTGGGCCTATGTCGTATGTCTTTGGAAGCTGTGAACTCCTTAAATGAAACACCAAGCTGGGAAAGAAGCATTACAAAGAATCTGAGCATTTGCTTCAACCAACATCATCACTATACTTTTAATAAATTTTTGGTTTGTTTGTATATATGTATATGTTATATATTAAAAAAATTATAACCTGGTTTCCCAAATTCAAGGTTTTATAGCCTTCATGATTTGCTAATGATTTGGACTTTACCCGTAGACACCACAGATGTATAATCATACAAATTATATGAAATTTATGTTTTTGACCATTAATATAGAGGTTGAACTAGAAGAAGTAGGGACCAGCATTAGGGGGAATAGTTAGGAATTAAGGTAATAATACAAGGGCAAGAACTAGATAGTGAAATCATTTGTAAATTTCAAAGTCCTCACAAATGTGAGTTACTATTATCATTGAGATTCCTGCTTCCAGCGGCTAAGCCATTTTGGATTAGGTACCAGAATGAGCTGCATTAGATTTCCCACCATAATGGGGCTCCTCATAATGAGACCTCTTTATGTTATAAGTAGAGGCCAAAGAGCAAACCCAAGCTGCTGCCTGTTTTGCACTACAATGGCCCAACTGCCTAATCAAATAACTCTTATGCTAACAGAATCTGTTTTTATATTGTCTCTTGGGACTATGGAAAGCTATCGAAAAATGTTCCCCAGTGAGTCTTTTTAAGAGTGGCCATTCCATGTCAACCACAATGAATATATTTAGATATAACCTAATTTAAATGGCATATCCATCACTGATTTGCCATTTGTTATGTATGTAACTATAAGCTCCCATAAGAAAATGGAGGTGTCATTACACATGGTCGAATTTACTATTAAATGACTGGCTAATAGACTTGGAAAATTTTACACCCTTTATCGGTTGGGGATGTCATTAGCAACGGACCCTGGGGCTACTTCCTAAGTTTCACTCTAAAATCAAAGTACATTATCATTATCTGGTTCTATTTCATTATAATTAGCTTGTTCTCAATACAAAAACAATTCCTTTATAGCCTATTGTACATTAGAATGAAATCCGATGATTCGGATTTTTTTGTGGTTTTGTTTGTTTGTTTTTAAGTACAAATAGTTTTCAGCTATCTCTTCCCTCTATCCCTTCCTATCCTTGCATTCTTTATTATTAAACTGTGTCACATAGTAGTATGGAGAGCTCCTAATATTTGGGAAGTTATACTTCTGATAATGTCTAGCAATGTAGGAAAAAAAGCCGTGAGCACATACGATAAGCAAAAAGATTCTTTGATTTTAAAAATTCTAGGGGAAAAATGTTCTAATATTCATGAATTTTAGCCCAATCTTGGAAAAGATAAACCCTTTATTGTGTAGTGTATTTACACTACCTAACAACTAGGGTAAACAATCAAAGTCCTTACTAAAAGGATAGAAGCAAGGAAATACATTTTTTAATATCTAAGACTACAATTGATCAGCCCTCACACATAGATCATATCTGAGTATCCTATAGGCACAGACCTGCAAGCCGTACTTTTTAAGAATAGGGTTCTTCAATAGCTAAGGCAGAGAGAGGTATCTAGAAAGTTCATTTGCATGGAACACCTGATTCCTCAGCATGGCTAGAAAAATGATGTTTTTCTGCCATGTCATGGATGAGCATAATTCAGAGGAATTCACCCTCAAATGGAGACTCCTCAATGTTAAACACAGAACACTTCTTACATTTGGATTTATAGAGACTAAATGAAATGGGTTATTTATTTAGGCACATAAAGCCCTTTGAAAGTAATGATTTAAAGAGTAGCAATATAATTTTAGTGATTTAGAGCATAAATTGAATGAATCACATGTAATCTAATCACACTGGGACCTATGATGATTACTGAATGTTCCTGTTTTTACTTATGTGTATTTACTCTGAATAATAAACTATTTGTAAGGGAAATCACAATAGCTCAAAATGTTCAGTTTACACTATGCATTGGACACTATGCTACATAAATTTAACCAAGTTAACTCTCACAACAAGCGTAAGAAACAAAGTCCTTTATTCTACAAATAAAGAAAAAAATTAAAGCCAAAAGACTGACAGGTCAGAAATCTCCCCCCAGCCTCAGTTTATCTAAAGAGAATGCAAAATATGTAAATTTGAAGTGCTTGGGAAGAGAAGGTTTAATTCCACAGGGTTCTGCAAACCTGTGTACCTAGATACATAGACTGATCACTGATTAGAAACATTTCACTGCCTAGCGCTTGGAGGGATGTAACTCCAGAGAGATTCCACAGGTTTGTCTCAAAAAACTGCCTGGTTTACCAAAAAAAAATGTGGCAGGTAGGGAGTGAATGATGGAAAAAGAAAAAATAATAATAAATAAAATGAAACACCTGAAAGGACCTCAGTCAGATGCATCACACGGATTCGCATTTGTATAACAATATCTGGACAGAAAAAGAGCATAGATTTTGGAAAGCAATTGATTTAGGTTAGACTTGGGTTACAGATAGGTTACACTCTACCACTTTTAAAAAATCAGATCTTGAGACTCAGAGAGGATAAGATCATTGGCTTGAGAATCAGATTGATCAGGTTTAAATATCAGTTCTGTCACTAACTCAATATTTTCATATTTGAAAAATAGAGGTAACAGTAATAGCTGCCCACAGACTGGCATAAGGACTAAGTGAATCGTTTCCTATGAGGTACGTGATACATTCTTTGGTGTCATACTGACAAGAGTTTGTTACTAATACTGCTGTGGTGGTGTTTAATGTTATTATCATTACATTAAAATAATCATTTTTGATATACTAAATTCAGTAATGTATGGGACTTTAAAGCCCCTGGAGCATGGTATTTGATCTTATTGATACTTCCTCTTCATTAAACCTTTATCTAAAACACTGCACTGAAAGACTTTGGATCACAGCTGCCCAGCAGGGAGGACTTTCTGTGTAAAGCTGAGTGGGCCCTCAAGTCACGCATTATTTCTCTAAATATTTCCTCCCTCCCATAAAGTAACCAGTGGCATTTTGTTCTGGAGGTATTTACCAGAAGATTAATTGGCACCACTTTTAACACACTTGGAAATTTGGTGAATAGAGTGTATAGACACGCAAAAAACCAAAAAGTCGTCCTTGTTTAGATGAGCAAACCCTGCTTCCCACTACTATGGAATTTCTTCTAATTTATGATTCTGTCTTTGCAAAACACACCAGTCAGAATTTCTACCCTGTCCTCAGGTGACAGCTGTGGCACACAAGCTAACAATATTTAATTTGTTGTGTGATTTCTTGCCTCTTAATTTTTTAAGAGTCTTAGATTTAAGAGATTTAGCTGAATTTGCTTGATGCCTTGGTAGACTATCCTATATATTACTTACTGAGAATTATCCTCTTCCCTGACTCACTGCCTGGTATTTACAGTCACTGGGACTTCATTTACTATTTTTATTGATTTGAAAAAAGAATTACTTCCCTTTGTTCTGCTTCTTTATTTTCCCTGCCTTCTTTCAAAATGCTAAAACATTGTGATTATACCCAGTTTTTCAAAATCAAAATTTACTGTGCATTCATTTTCTTTAAGAATTGGATTATAGATCTACGAGTAACACTGCTTAATAAGCTAGGGAATTAGATGCACAAATTGTACACACAGACTTATTTTCCCTGTATTCTCATAGTGATTATTCATGACACTTATGAACCTACACTGATTTATTACCCACTGAAAGTTTTAAAAAGCTCAATAAATTTAAAAGTCAGTATATACTTAAAATAATGAACTTAAATGGAATCTTCTGATTGAATATCAATAACTTGAACAGTAATTCAGACTGAGGATGTTTCTGTATTCACACTAACAAATTCTGACTCTTTCTTTAAAATGTTTCCCCACACTATCTTAGAAAACAAAAACAGAAGCAAAAATGGTAACAAGAAAGCCAGTGTCAGAGGAATCTAAGAAGAGACAGTTTCACAAGCTCATACTCTCCCTAGGAAAAGGCCAAACCATTTGGTTAGACTGTTTTGTTTGGTTAATTCAGCATATAAAAATAATGTATAAATTTACATTTAAATAGAGTTTGAATTCATTACAAATCAGAACATTTAAGCTAATACCCAGGACTGGAAATTGGGTGGAAATGAATATTGGCCATCCTTTCTTCTCATGGCACAAATTTTCTGAGGGCCTGTTGGCCCGCTTCTTCTCAGCACTCATTTGTTAGTGGTCTGGACTGTAGACGTGTGTGCTGAGAACCACTGACACAGAGATGAAGATGTGCCAAACTCCGACAATCAGCTACCACCCAGGAGAAACAGGTTAGGAATCCATCAAGAGGTTTCATAATGTAGGTTATTTCACTATAATAGGAGCCAGCATGCAAATGAGGATAATTACCCACTTAGCACTTGAACAACTACAACATTATGCAGCCATTAAACATGTTTTCAAAAAATGTCATTTGCAAATATAAAAATGATTTAGTTAAATAACAAAATCAGATAGATCACACAGTTGTAGGTAAATGAATATTGAGTTATATTACGAAGAGAATTAAAACTAGATGTGTACTATCAAAGCTGTACTATCAATGGATGGATAAACACTCAGAATTACTTCGATTAACTGAAATAGGGAACCCAATTCCAAGACCAAAGATTTATATTTGCACATTAATTGCAACTAATTATATTTTCACTGAAAGGTTTTTTTTTTTTTTTAGAACAAATTAATGAGACCAGTGTGCTTCTTTGGAATAGATAGAGAAAAGTAAAAGGTATTGTGCGAATACCGTTTAAAGTTTTAAGGAGCCAGGTTATAACCCGAGCACTCTGGGAGGTAGGAGGCTCACATAAGCTCAGGAGTTAGAAAGTAGCCTGAATATGAGCAAGACCCTGTCTCTGGTAAAAACAAGAAAAATTAGCCTGGCTTTCTGGTGGTTGCCTATAGTGTTAGCTACTCAGGAGGCTGAGGCAGAAGGATTGGTTGAGCCCAGGAGTCTGAGGTTGCAGTGAGCTAGGATGACTCCTCCACAGCACTCTACTCAGGGCAACAGAGTTAGATTCTGTTTTATTTTTTTGTTTGTTTTCTGTTTTGTTTTTTTAAAGTGTAAGGATCAAAGGGAATGACTAAATACTTGAAAAAGACGTATCTCGGTGGGTAGGGCACCCACCACATACTCGGAGGCTGGTGGGTTAGAACCCAGGCAGAGCCTGCTAAACAACAATGGCAGTTGCCAGAAAAAAAAACAAAAAAATAGCCAAGTGTTGTGGTGGGGCACCTGTAGTCCCAGTTACTTGGGAGGCTGAGGCAAGAGAATCTCCTAAGCCCAAGAGTTTGAGGTTACTGTGAGCTGTGACACCACAGAACTCTACCTAGGGCGACATCTTGAGACCCCCGTCTCAAAAAATAAATAAATAAATACCTGGAAAAAAATAAAGATCATAATTATATGAGATTTACAAAGACAGTACTAGTTAACTATTTTAAGTAGCATTATTATCGGATTACTTTAAATCATAAAAATAATTCATTCTCATTGTAGGTGATTAGAAGATAGAGAAGGTACAAGAAAATAAAAATCACCTGTGATCTTATTATCAAGATTTTTAAAAAACATTAAATGTCTTGAACTTTTGTTTCTAGTCTTATTACTCCTGAAATGTAACCTGACCACGAGGACCCAAGGCTTCTATTTTGCTCACAATATGTCTAAGTACCTAGAATAATGCTTTGAAAAGCAAAAAAGTAGTTGTTCAATACATATAATTTGAATATGTAATTTCAAACTTAGTCTTCTCCTTGATCCTTAATTTTGTGTCTAAGTAATTCTTCGGTCCGTAAGTGTTCCAATAAAACACCTTTTGAATGGCTACATGGTGTGCCCTAATTTTTATTATTGAATATTTAGGCTGTCTCTAGTTTATCACTGTCCTCAAAAATGTTTCAGTGAACAACTTTGCAAACAATGGTGGCTAGTATCTGATGATTTAATTATGAAACATGCATAAGAGAAAAATCTAAATTCAAATGCATCAATTATTTGAGATGTTGGCCACAAATGCTGTACACAAGCTGTGAACAGAGCATGGAAGCTGACCATTATATTTTTCAAGTTTTAGAAGAAAAAATAGATTGTAATTATTTTCATTTATTATTTGATTACTGCTAGCGCTGAATATTTTTTATATGGAAATGAAACTATTTTTAATTAGAAATATTGTTAATTTAAAAATTCAACATAGACTCTGCTGTATAAAATATTTGATTTCATCTAATCTGCAAATAACACTGTAAATATTGGCATACATACCATTTACTGTATAACATTGAGAGAATATTGGTTATTCATTGATTCAGAATAAACGCATATATTCACATACAAGTATGTATCCATTGTGCATTCACCAACATACCCATATTCATATTCTGATGACATTTATTGATGGATGAATAATTCTTTAAATGTAAATATTGTTACAGTTAAAGTGTAGGAATTTTAACTCCTGCTCTATATAAACCTTCAAAGTATATTTCTGCATCACTAAAACAATAAAATCATGCAAATTCTCTCTCATATACACACAAACATACTTTCAAGTGTCAATAACAAAACCTGTTTTAGGATGAATTTACAAACCCTTTCAATACCTTCACAAACATTTAAATACATCAGATATTTTTTAGTGCAAAATTGAAAAAAAAAAGTGGGTCGTAGTATCTTTTAAACTTTTAATTTGGGGAGGCATAATTGTCTATACCATTTTGATCATTTTTCTGTATATAATGAAGGTACATATGTAAATAAATATACAACAGTATGCAATAAGGTTGACTATATATTTACTTAAAGTTCCTTTTCTCTTTTCCTTATTTGGGGAAAGATATTTAATTACACCTAGCTGCAGGGGGAAAAGAAACCAGCATTTAAGCTTCTGAAATGAACTCAGAAAGGTGTTCTTGACTGAGTGCTCAGATGGAAATAGCACAGCCTCTAAGTATCTTCACTGCTCAAAGAAGCCCTCTGCCCTGCCACCCCAGGACACCAATCTGGTTGCTGCTGGCCACCTTTCAAATTCCGACTCCTGTAACTAGTGGCAGATGTGTGTGTCTGCAACTGCAGTAGGATCCATCTGCAGTTGGCACCTGTTGTTTTGCTGAGGCCAGAGTGCGGGTGTGAAAAAAAAACCTCCAAGTGCAAGTCAACAGAAAAATTAAGGAAGGGGTTTTTCTTTTTCATAATCTGTTTTTTTTTTCTTTTTCTTCTACTTCAAGGGTTGAGATGCTGATGGAATAATGACCTGTGGTCAGTGTCGGGCAATTACATTAAGACAGTGATTATCGTAACTTCTCACCATAATATTTGATAAAAATGAGAATATGAGAAAAACAAACTGGAAAACCAAAAAAAAAAAATAAAAGAGGTAAATTATTCTTCAGAGGTAGATAAATTATCCTCTGTTTAGACTATTTTCATCCATGTTGGTATAAGAAACACTTTGCTGTCAACAAAAATACTGCTGCATTTCATTTTGTAAAACATATTTGATTTAAATATGATAGGGTTGAATGTACTGACCCACTTAGGTAAAACTGACCCATCCAGGAAGAATCAAGTGCACGTCCCACCCAGGAAATAATGAATGCACCAATCCCTGCCCTTCTGACCCTTTCTGACTTCACCCCACCTGCTCCCAGGTGGAATAAAGTCCACGGTGCCCACACAGAACCGAGACTCTGATTTCTTTTCTCTCACTTCCCAGAAGGATTTCTCATCTTTTGGGTCTTTAACCTCTCGAAATATACTTTAGAAAAACAATATTGAAAGGTTTTTGTATAGGGTCTTTTGATGGCCATTTATGGTTAAAAAAAATCACACCTTCTATAGACCAGTGCTTTTTAAACTTAACTATGCTCATGCACCTGCTGTTGATAATTTTAAAATACAGATTTAGGTTTATATTGGAGCCTGAGTTTTATCTTTCTAACAAGCTCTCAGATAATGTTGAGGCTGCTAGTTCAAGGACTTTAATAGCTAGGTTATAAATTATATATATGATGTCACAGAGACATGTGAAGTACTTTTGCAAGCTCTAAAATCATTCAACAAATATAAACCATGTAAGTGTTAAACTTCTTAGAAGTAGATTATATAATGAAATAAACCAATTACATTAGCAACAACTCAAATCTAATACAATTATTCATTTATTAAAATCATCACATTGGTATCGTAAGCATTCACCTACTTTAAGAAAGACACTGGCTTGAGTTCCAATGACAACCATCTTTATAATCATCATTCCTCAGCAGGATAGAAGTGTAAGCATTTTGTACTTCCTGCATCCATTTTGACCCACCTTACCCTTGTTGCGAGTTTCTTTATGATGTTTAGAGCAGGATCTCCCAAATTTTCCTTTCTTATTTTTGAGCCCAATTAGTATAGAACATCTCCTTTTCTTCATTTTTAGTTTTTCTATTAAGTTGAAAACCTAAAATCTTATACTTATTTGGATCCCACTAATATCTCAGGTTTTTTCAAACACATTTTTCTCTCATCCATTCCTACACTAAATGTGGTGCATGGATAGAATAGGACAGGTGCCCAATGAAAGTTTGTTAGAATCTCAGCCTTATCTCAGATCCCCTGAATTTGTGTGTTTTATGAAGATCTTTGGGTGTGTGTAGATGAAAGTCGGAGAAACAGTGCTCTGGACAACATGTCTCTGATAATACATTTCACTTTGACCTAGGGTTAGAAACATGCCTAGAATCAGGGGAAGCTTCGAAGAAGGTAAAACTTCAACCCCCAGCTGTTCTGCTTTGAGATGATCCTTTTGAGGTTACTCAAGAATTCTCCTCTCTCTCTTCATCCGTGGAATGATGATAATAGTACTGTCTTTACATGTTGTAATAAAAAGAAGGTGCTGAAAATACAGACTGCTCAACACAGTGTCTGCCACAAATAAATTATCAATGCTGGTAAAGACATGTAAATTATAATATTATTAAAGAAATTAGAGGAAGGAGAGCTTGTGGGGAAAAGGAGGTCAACAAACAGAAGTAGCTGATCTTGGAGGGAAGGACCCTGACCTGGAGGCCAGGTGCACAGCTGAACTGGACAACATCAAGCATAAGAACCTGTTTCAAGGAAAAGATAGAACGGACACTGCAGAGGCAGAAGGGTGGCAGGGCAGGTTGCACAGCCCCTGCCTAGGCCCATCCCAGGCCCCCACACACACAGCCCACCAGCCCAGTCTGGGACTCTTTCAATGAGTTCACAACCTGAGGACCAGAGGGGTTCTCTCTTGGGGTTTCCCCGTCCCCTATAGCAGAATGTATGGGCACCCATGTTGTGTGGCCCAGCCCCTCATTCCTGAGCCCCCTACCTGTCGCCTTCCTGGAGCCTTTGCTAAGAGTTGGGCTTCAGAGGAAGGAAGGAACACTGGCTAGAAGGCTGGGCGCTGCTCACGTATGTCAACCCCAGCCCAGCAACCCCCTAAAGGGAGTACGGGAGACGCCCAATAAGTGCATCTTTTTGGTGGGAAAAAAGAGAGGAAGTGCTTAGTTGTAGATTTGGTGAGTCCCTGCTGACCTGATAACTACTGGCAGACCTTCTAACACTACGTCACTTTGCCATAACACAGCCATTCCTGCCAGTTCAAGTAATTTTATATTTTCCGGGATTCTTACTTTTCCCCAGCATCATGATCAGCATAGTAATTTTTCTTTTATTATTTTCTCTGAAAAACATTTTTAGGCAATGAAGGAGAAAAAAAAATGAGCCCTCTTTCACAATATATCAAAGCACTATCAAAGACTGTTTAAAATACATTTCTTTGCAAAACATATTAAATGGATCATTATTTACATGAGATTTTTAGAAGTCATTATAGTCTCTTGTGCATATTTTAAACTGACATTGGATAGGTAAATTATGTTTAGGCAGTTTTCAAAAACTGGATTTCCGATTCACTAGACCATAGCATCTCTTTGATGGGCTATTTGTAATTCTTCAAATTATTCTGTAGCTCGTGCGTAGTTATCATAATGCTAATGGGTATTCATATTTAAATTATGAACTAAAGTTACCTTACACCTATATATGCCAATTTTTCATATTAAAAAAACTTTGAACTGAATGATCTATAGAGAAAAACACAGTATTTGAGCACCATTTTTACAGTGCTGTGATTTCCAGAGTACCTCTGTATTTGTTAAGTATATCTACTGTGTCATTTTTCAATTTATTGCCTATCAAATCCTTACACACCTTTCAATATGATAAACAAGAGAATCTGTTTAAGCCTTTCTCCTTTAAAGTGAATATGATGTTAAGCTTTCTCAGTAGAAGGCAGTGGAGAGAGCTTGAAGGAGGAAGGGGCTTCCTGAAATTTCCAGCTGGCCAGAAGGGTCAGCAGTGTGGGTGTGAGGACACCTGTGTCTCAGTAGCCGCTGCCTCAGGGTTTGGTCCTCCTGCAACCTTCGCTGCCTTGACTGGTATTCTTCCTTCAGGCAATCTGGACTTCCTGGGCAAACTCTGCCTAGCCTGGTTGAACACAGTCTGCTGTGTCCCAGAGAGTCACAGTACCAAGTGGTCATTCCTTCTGCTCACTGCAAGCTTTGAAAGCCTTGCACCAACACCACACTTCACACCCAGCCAACACTTGCTAATCTGATGTTCTATACTACAGAGTTTGGAAGGTGGTCTGCTCTGTATGCAGGAGCATCAGATCAGTCCAGCATGGCCTAACCAGTGAACATATCTGCTCTCCAACGGCCAAAGCACACCTTCTCCCAGGGCAGTCTCAACCATTTCCTAGTTTGTCTTTCCTTGGGATTGACATATAATTTCTTTATATCTTAGAGTTATTTTCCCACGTTTGATAATTTTTCTATTAAACCTCTTCAAAATACTCTATGGTTTCTATTTCTTGATTGCACCAAACTGCTAAACTGGCTTTCTATAAATTGAAGTCAAAATCATTCTAGAGATAATTTTTTATAATAATAGTTACTATAGCCCAGTGCCTGTGGCTCAAGTGGCTAAGGCGCCAGCCACATACACCTAAGGTGGTGGGTTGGAATCCAGCCTGGGCCCGCCAAACAACAGTGATGGCTGCAACTAAAAAAATAGCCAGGCGTTGTGGCGAGCGCCTATGGTCCCAGCTACTTGGGAGGCAGAGGCAGGAGACTCGCCTGAGCTCAGGAGTTGGAGGTTATTGTGAGCTGTGATGCCACTGCACTCTACCCCAGGGGGACAGCTTGAGGCTCTGTCTCAAAAATAAATAAATAAATAAATAACAGCACTACTCAGTGTGAACTACATGCCACGTTCTTTACAAACATTATCTAATTTAATTCTGACAAAAGTCCTAGAAAGTAGGTACTATCATTCTCATCTGATAGATGAAGGAACTGAAGTTTAAACCTAATGACTTTTACTCATAGTCAAGTCATCAATTCTTGATTCAAAACAAATCTTTTATCAATACTAGCATTGTGTTTATAAATACTCCTTATTTTGTAAACATCCTAAAACATAGCTAAAATACCCAAGAATATTTCACTTTTTTTGTGCAATTAGTAAAGGTAATATTTTATAGGTTTATTATTCAAATAGGTAAAATGTTTCTATAATGTATTACCCCGGGGTGTATAGACCATGGTCTTCACTTTGAGCTTTCAGGGTTCACCCAGATTGATGGAGTGACATCCTGGTTCTTATTAAAATATTATAAACCTCAGAGAAAAATAGGGTTGTCAGATAATATACAGAATGTCTAGTTAAATTTGAATTTCAGAAAAATAATTATTTTTAGTATAAGTATCTCTGAAATATTGCATGGGATATAGTTATACTAGTATACTATTTGTTGTTTAGCTGAAGTTCAATTTAACTGCATTCCCTGTGTTTTTATTTGTTAAATCCGGCAACTCTGTAAGAGAGGCTTCCTTTGCCTGTTATTGTTCCTACAAGTTTCTTAGATCTTACCTAGATCAAAATAAGCTTCAAATAAGACAATGTATCTAGAAATAGACTCCATCTTTTTCAAAAATATATTACTCACTTCAAGAAAGCTATTTCCGTTCCAAAATTTCTGCTTGATTCTAAAAGCCAAGTATATTTATAATAGAGTTAGTTTTATCACAACTTAGTTTTTATCATGACCTCTGATTCTATCTACTATGTTGGGTAAAACTTTACAGGGACCCCAAAATTTCTGGGGAGGTTATACATGGCTATATAAAAATTACAATCAGGTAAAAAAAAAAAAACCCATGAGAAGCCTAGGATAATCATGCTATTCTTAGCCAATTATTAGCCTGACACCAGTACAAACACTCATTGTGACAATTACCATAGGTACAGAGAAAGATGCTTTATTACAATGAACACCATTAACTTTAATGCTCCAGCATCGCTGCTTCACAGTAACTCCTTATCCATGCATTTCTATCCATACTATCCTCTAACTAAGATCCTGGATTCAAACACACCTCTAGAAGGAGCTAATTATTAGTTAGTGACTATCTCTGCTCTTCCTAACCTTTAGCAATAAGGACCACAATTGCTCCCGGGTACAATGTCACGCAGCTAACAGACCACTTTCTCAATTCCCCTATGTAGCTGTTTATGAACACATAACTAGGTTTAGTCTCAATGAGATGTAAATGAAAGTGTTTCTAAATGGAGGCAGAGCACTATTCTTGGTGCCTTCCTTCTTCCTACTGACTGGCATGAAGATGAAATGACTGGAGCTTAAGCAATCACCTTGGGTCATGAGACAGAATGCCAAGGATGGTGCAAAGGTAAGATAGATAGAATACAGGAAGTCTGGGCGTGGTGGCTCACACCTGTAATCCTAGCACTCTGGGAGGCCAAGGTGGGTAGATTGCCTGAGCTCATGGCTTGAGACTAGCCTGAGCAAGAGTAAGATCCCATCTCTAAAAATATCTGGGTATTGTAGTGGACACCTATAGTCCCAACTACTCGGAAGGCTAAGACAAGAAAATCACTTGAGCCCAAGAGTTTGAGGTTGCTATGAGCTATGTCACCACACAACTCTACTGAGGGAGACAAAGTGATGCTCTGTCTCCAAAAAAAAAAAAAAGGAACATGGTAACATGGTACCTTCGCAACTCAGGAGTCAGCATATCAACCCCAGACTACTTTTCCTGGGCATCTTTTATGTAGGAGGGAAATAAATTCATGTTTTTCTTGAGCCACTGTTAACCTGGTTCATTTTGTTATGTGAAGCTGAGTTTAATCTTAATACAATGCTTTATCTGGGATTTTCATCATTTTCATTTTTCAGAACTTGCCTAGAGGGGAAAGCTTAGTTTGAAACAGAGAAGCTTTTGCCTATATGTACAAAGAAAGAGTAACCAGAATGGGTAAACAGCTTAATGGAAAGGAGAATTAAAACTTCTCTCAGCCACTCTATTTAAAAATTAACTCAGGTCCCCTGAATTAATGAAAAGCATGCTATTGGAAGCAGAGTTATGAAAAGGTAGTGTACAGCAGAGAGGTTACATGTGTACTGGGAAGGGTACATGGGGATAAGGACACAGGGTAAGGGGTGTGAAGTTCATAACTGAAGTATGAACAAGTTGTTAGGGAAATAAACATGAGAGTCTGCGGGACACTGACGGAATCAAAGAAGATATGAAAAGGTTAGCAAGGACGTGTGAGTTATCTCCTGAGGACCGAGTGGGGATTTAGTTGAATGGAAGAAAAGAAGAACTCTAGGGAAAGTGAGGAGCTTGTGCAGAGGAAAATGAACCAGAGAAAGCAAGGCACCTTGGGGAGACAGTAGGTACTTTTACAACAAGAGCACAGCATGTGAGTGGTGGGGCTTACCCCGTAAGGCTAGGGGCGAGCGATTTGGATGGTAAGAGTGCCTTCTAGGTCTTGGTAGGCTTTTAGATATCTTCATAAATGTTAGAATTGTCATAGTCTTTACTCTTTTAGAGATAGGATTCTGTCTTCAGTTTGGTTAATAGATTAGAGAGAGGCAACCTGGAGGGAAAGTGTTTCTTTTTCCTTTTTTTTTTTCTTTTCTTTTGAGACAAATTCTTACTCAGTTACCCTGGGGTTGAATGCCATGGCATCATAGCTCACAGCATCACAGCAACCTCAAACTCTTGGGCTTAAGGAATCCTCTTGCCTCAGCTTCCTCAGAAGCTGGGACTATAGGAACCCGCCACAATGCCCATCTGTTTTGTTGTTGTTGTTGTTGTTTGTTTGTTTGTTTAGAGACAAGGTCTCACTCTTGCTCAGGTTGGTCTTGAACTCCTGAGCTCCGGAAATCCACCTGTCTCTGCTTCCCAGAGTGCTAGGATTACAGGTGCGAGCCACCGTGCCTGGCCCTGGAAGTAGAATATTTCTTAATAAAAAGAAAAGTTACTATCACCTATCTATTCTATGATAGGCACTATCCTAAGCATTTTATCAACATCACCTCTCTTTATCATTACACCAGCACTTTAGAAAAGATAGCTGTATTGTTACAATTTGCAGTTAAGATTTAGCAAAATGAAGGGACTACTGAAATCATCAGAGACTAAATTGTACCAATATGGTGTTTTCATTTGGAGTTTTTAAGTTTTTTTTTAATTATTCTATGGCTATGGAGTCAACAATTTCAAACAACAACATAGTGGTTTGCTTTGCCAAATAATCCAGATGAGAAAAGTTGAGAATAGAAACGGGGGTAATGACACCACAGGAGGGAGAAGAGACGGAAGTGACACTAAGGAGGCAAGATCATCTGATCTTGACGTGGAGTGGCAGGAAGAAAGAAAAATGTCATCCTCTTTGGAAACTGTGCTGCTAGAGAGAGAAAATAGTAGGAAGATGAAGTGAAAAATAATACGATATGTTTTCTTTGGGGTATGTTTAATGTAGGCTCACCATTTGATGATTACACAGAACTATCAAGAGGCATTAAATGCACGCTTCTGAAGCTCAGGGGAGAATTGTAGGTGGGAAATATAGTTTGGAAGTCATAACTTTCAGGGAGGTGCTTGAAGCCATGACTATAAATGGGATTACTCCATGAAAATAAAGAGAAAGAAGAGTGAAGAGGGTTAAGACAGGGCTCTGAAAATGTCATGTAAGGCATAGAGGAAAAGTAACCTCTTAAGGTAGCTGAGAATAAATGCTCAAAAAAAAAAATAGCAAAAAGTAAGACTAGCATCTTTGAAGCAGAGCCAGAAGAATGTTTCTGAAAGAAAATGTTACCAATAAAAACCATAACATAAAAAAAAGTTTGCTTTGCCTTTAGTGACATAGAGGTGATTGGCTAGAAAAGTAGAAAGGTGAAGTAAATTTCCCGTTATAATAAGGTAAATGTATAACTGTGAGAAGGTATAAACTTTGAGCAAATCCTCTTTCAAGATGATTGACCATGAAAAAAAAAGGTGACATTTATAAAGGGTCAAGGAGACATTATTCTTTGGTTGTTTGCTTTAAGATGAGAAATGAAGCTTTAAAATTTTGACATGAAGCTGGGATATTTTGAGACCTAGATATTTTAAGAGAAAGGAAATAAATGATAAAACAAAATCTTCAAGGAGGCAGAAGTAAAGACAGCTTCAGCCATTGTATAAGGCAAATAAACTGTAACATTCTTACTCTGGAAGATTTTACATCAACTTTGATTTTCATTGATTTAGGTATTGGTCCTACCAGAATCCTGAAGGCCAATGTGAAAGATATGCATGTGTGTTTGTTTATAAACACCATATCTCTATTATATAAAAATATATATTCATCTCCACATATATGTGTGTGTATATACATATGTATGGTATATGTGGGTATATATATAGAAATACATATATATGTATATATTTGTATATATATGAAATGGTGGAAGGAGAAACAAGTGAGAGGTAGTTGTTTAAAACTTGTACTGCTGTCATCATTAACCTTGTATGATTCTCCTTGACTTTAAAGTTCTTCCAATAGAAAATTTCAATTGTCTGGGAGCCTTAAACCCATCCTTTGCAATTTCTGATTCCCTCCTTAATGTGCTATTTCCCAAGTCCTCTAGGTAACAGAAACTGCTCCATGTTTATTCTAGCACATTCCTGAAGTCAAAATTGCAGAGAAAGATATATACATTTCAGAACACAAAAGGATACGGATACCTATATTCCATTAGATTATAGCCCCCTGAAGTTAAGAATTAGGCCAAGTCATGCTTTCATCTGTTAACTAACCTACAATTCCATTCTGGATGGGTGATTAATATCATATGATAAACATACACATCCTTAGCTAGTGTACTGGGAGGTTTGGCTACCATAGCTTTCCTTACGTAGGATCTTTCTTAACCGATTCCTTCCACTATTAAAACAAACCACAGAAAATATCAAGCTACTTCCCACTATTTTCATTCCATCAACTCCTTTCCACACTTTATCATTTTCAAGATTGACCTTTCAACATAAATTTGAATGCTATGACCCAGGCCCACACAGGGGCCTTTAACTCCCTTGAAACTATTTTAACAAAAATAAAATAGGGTCTGGCTTCAGAAAAAAATAAATAATATATGTTAGCTCTTTGTTTCTTTCTAATTTTTGAGATTCAAGTGATGACATCGTGCTTTATTGTCAGCTACATCAGCAGTTAGCTCTGCCAAGTGAAATTGCTAGCTCTTCTAAATGCAAATTAAAAGAGAAAAGGAAAAGGGAGCACAGCATTAGGAGACAGCAAAATGATATGGTACATGGCCAGCAAGGTAATAGCTTTTATTGCAAGCCAATGCTCCCGAGATGGAGAGTTACCTTATTAACAGTGTTAAACTGAAGACCCAGTCCCCACGTGTTGATGCCTGTGGAGGGCAGAGGTTTGGCTGGAGGGGGGAGATAAAGAACCCTCTCACTAATCTGGTAATCACTATTCTTCAATAACTGGCATGGAGGTGGTCCTACTCCATGCGAGAGGACTCACTGTCCTCGCAGGCTGGAAGAATACTCAGGAGGAGCTGCCGCGTACTCAGTTCTTTAACTGTGAACACATTTGGCAACAAAAATCTGCAGTGGCCTCTTTATTCACCACGGACAGTATGACTATCTATTATCGAACATCGGATATTGGATCATCTCATCTATCTTTAGAGTTTTATTTCATGTTCACAAAAACATTCTTGGTTGTCTCCTCTGAAGAGGGATGCCTGAACTGAAGCTGCCAGTGACTTCCCACATCCCTCATCCTATCTCATTACAGAAAGACTCATAAAGACGCACTTTTCTCCTATCGAAATATGTTTGATATTCCATAGAAGTGCTGTGTAATACATGCAGAGCAATGGAGTCAGACTCGGAGATAAATTATTATCAGAGCAGCGTGAAGGGAGGAGCCTGCCTCTGGCTGCAGTCCTGTGGGTGTGGGGCGCATGGTCAGTGTGGAAACAGGATGAACAGGAAAGCCTGTGAGGGGCGATCATGAGTCCAGAACAGGCATGGCCCTTTCTTGAGACATTTTTAAACCCTTTGAAAAAGAAGACGCAGGTGCAATCTGCTTTTAGAGGCATTACATTTTCTAATACATTTAGTTAAAGTGTGAAGTGGAGCATGCCCGGGCTGGGGTGCCTTTTCCTGCAGCTCCACGTGGACAAAGTGATGGGAAGGCGGTGTGCCACCCCTGGTGCTCCAGACTTATTCACTTCACTTTGGTCTGTTTTACCTTTATAACATATTCCTCTTAAAGGCTTCTAAAATCTTCCAGCCAAAAAGTACCTCAAATGCAGAAACTACCTAGAAAGTTTGAGAGAACGGAATAATTGGATGTGATTGTTTATAGAACAGAGTATAAAAAGGGTCTAACCTCTGTCGAACGAGACCATTAGCTATGCTAGACTCCACTCCGACTCTACCTGTTTAGCACTTATTACACATAAAACTCAATGCTGACTGCCAACATAAATAGATTTTCTGCTTTTCATATTTTCTCACAGTAAGA
The DNA here is from genome assembly GCA_963574575.1 of Galagoides demidoff. Taxonomy (NCBI): domain Eukaryota; kingdom Metazoa; phylum Chordata; class Mammalia; order Primates; family Galagidae; genus Galagoides; species Galagoides demidoff. The sequence continues at coordinate 48,579 of CAUYQV010154121.1, read as the reverse complement.
CAGATACAGCCATGCAATCAAATAGTAATTTCGGAACTAGACACTTGGTGTGGAAAACGTCATGCTGAATGTATCTTCACTAGTACAGTCTAGCGGAGCCCTTGATTAATAGATACAAGATGAACATTTCTGCCCTTTTTATTGTTTTCTTTCATTTACATACTGTACAAATAAAACACCACTGCAGCTCTAAGCAAAAATGTACCAAGTGTTTGTCATAATAACCTATCACTGAATTCCTGATGTGCTGAATTTTCCATGAAGGTTGGTACAAGTTCAATGAGCATTCCTGAAGCCCACTGTTATGCACAGTTTAGAAATGCCTGAGATACCAGGGAAAAAAAAAAAAAAGAAACTTTAGACTCCCAGTTCTTAGTATTGGTAAAATATATTCATAGTGCTCAAATAACATGGATACGGTGAAGCAATAATCATTTTTAAGGATCACAGTATCCCAGCATGCATTTTACATACTTGTTAAAGAGATAAACACTGTTCTGAAATCTCAGGGCAGGGGTCTTTATTATTTCCAAGAGCTCCACAAATTATTTCAGAGTCACTGCCGCTTTAAGGAAAAGGATTATAAAAGTTCAATAGAATACCATTAATATATAGCCCCAGGTTCTACAAATTTCACACCACCATACCTGTGCCGCTCTCAATAATAAATCAGAGCTATTCAAGTTGCTTCTATGTGAAGTAAGAGAAGTAAGCTTAGATCTCCAGTCAGCAACACTGAATGGGTGTGAGGAAATCTTGCCATCTATACCAAGAAGAGATTTATAAAGATTATTACTTGTATGTGGCGTATGTCACCTAATTCAGGTAACATAATAATCTCACAGAGGCCAGATTTATGTTTTGTATTTCTCATGTACTAGCATCTCCATTGTACAAATCAAAGATGCAGAGGCTTGCAAGAAGCTGGGTGGTTCTTTCAATGCTGTACAATTAGGTTATTTTCGAACCAGGATTTGGTTAGTTCTCTAAGTCTTAACACTTACCACTTCAATATCATCTCCAAATAATGCTTGCCCTTCCCCCGCACCATTAGACGTTATGCACTTTGGGTGTGTAGAGTACAGCGGATGTGAGTTTGTACAGTCACTGCAGTGGACAGGACAGGACAGGCACTCACAGAGTGCTAAAACAGCGGGTCCCTGGGAGAATGAATGAATAAATACTTCACATTGCTCCCTATTAGCATTTTTCTTTATCAAATCAATAAATTTCTTACTAAATATCAAGCACAGTGCCACTTTGTAGGATATGAATGATACAACAATCCATTCCAGGGCTACTGTGGTCCAATGGACAGCCTGCTGCCTTTTGGATGGTGGTGACAACTCAGTTTGCTGACTCATAACCTCATATACACTGAAGTTTGAGAAGCACCACACAATAAGTTATAAAAATAAGCCAATGGATTAAAAAAATCATATTCAAGCAGTAGTGCTTCTTAAAAGCATTCTAGGTTATTGTTCCTAGAACAATATCTCTTAGTTACGGATTGACTGAAGCTAAAGTGTTGAGGATGTGGCAAAATAAGAACATGAAAGTGAAATTTCACAAAAAGGTACAAGCTAGTTTTGCGGCTCTGGAAACTACTTCCCCCCCAAAAAAAAAATAATCCCTAGCATCTCTTGGAACATGTCCTCATGAAAAACACTGGTAATTAAAGCAAATCAGACACAGATCAACCAATCAAGTGGCAATTTGTGTCTTCACCTAACTATGGTTTTGTAGGAAAGAAAGATACTTCTTCCCTGTAGTGGATAAAGCAAGTCTTAATCAACTGCCCTCCCTTACATTTTATATTTTCATAATTGCACTATTAACTCTGCTACTTTCCTCTCCCCGGTTGCTTGGCCATTTCTATTAGTCTCAATTCCAGTAACTAGTATTTTTAACTACTGCAACTTTTCTTTAACTGTCAAAAATCTCAGCTTACTGAGACCTCATCCAGAGTTAAAAAGCCCAGTTCATTTATTTTCTCAAACATGGTTCTGTGGGATCTAGTCAATACTAGCAAAGAAAATCAGACTTGGGGCTCTTCCAGCACTCTCAGTTCTCAGAGCTCTGGCCATGTTTCTTCAGTGTCAGTTGTTAGATAAACCGTATAGATTTATGGGAAAATGTAGAGATTTTAGAGTCAAATGGAGCTAGGATTTATCTGTTGGTAACCAGCCGTGTGGCTGTGGGTTACTTACTAAGTTTCCTTTTCTCTAAAATGTGGTCAATGCCGTATTAAAGAACTATTGCAAGAAAGAAGGATAAATACTTGCCTTATGCCTACTCTTTAACAGGGCCAAAAGTAACTACTGCTGTTGAATGACTCTTATGTCCACAGTGATGACTTTTAGGCCTACAAGGTCACATCGAATTATCTGAAGTCACTGGATCTGCCTTCACCCAGTCCCTGCCTCGTATTTTTTTCCATTCTATTATTTCTTATTGGTGAGTTGTGGGGGGGGAAGCCGGGGGTGGTGCTGTATACAATAGTCAACATTTACATGACCAGGAGAGTATGGGGTGGGCAGGAGAGCAGAGGGACAAACTGTAGTTCACAGAGCACAGGTAGAACAAGAGAAACCTGCTGGCTAGTATCCAAGGTGCTGCTCAAATGTGAACACCCAGAGCTGGGTATAGCCTGGAGCATGGTGTCAACATGGCTGGGCGTAGGCAATGGTACTGTAGCACCAGCTGCTGTCAGAGAGCTTCTGTCGATTTTAAACCTCGGGCTGTTCAGGCATCCTGGTTACCTCCCACTCCCATACCTGCTCCTCTGAATTAGAACGAGGTGATTTTCTATACTATACTCTCTCTCTGTCTCTCTCCCTCTTTTTTAGTGAGGTGCCAGAGGGAATCCAAGAGAAATTCAAAACAATACGGACATAAGGGATCAAAGTCTGACACAGTCATCATTTTGCGTGAGGATAGGAACCCTCTTAGGTTTGTGCAAATGGTGTGGGTCACAGTTATTCAGAGAGATAAGGACCTAGGGAAGCATTTGGGAAGTTTCTTCACATGCAAAATGAGGGGCCATTCTATTTGAAGAACCCAACAAAGCACAGAACAGTTATAGAAAGAACATTGCCAGTTGTAACATGTCTCCATTGTTGAGGGAACCAGCCCTTGAATGACTATTGGTGGGGGCTTTTCTATATGGCAGCAGTCAACAGATTGCATCTGTAAAGGGTGACACAATAAATGCTTCTGGCTCTGTGGGCTACAAAGGTTTGCTGCAACCACTCCTCCTGCCTTGGCGGCACACTTAGTAACCACAAACTATAGGTAAGTGAACCAACACGATTGTGTTCCAATGGGACATTGTTTGCAAAAATAGGCAGAAAGTTAGGTCAGGTCTATGAGCTATAGGTTACCCACCTGTAGCACAGAATAAAAAGGTTCAAAATGATGTTTCTCTGATGTTTCTGTCTCCCATCCCCCAGCCGGTGGGATGTCTGAATTGATTTCCTCTCACATCACTCAGAAAATACCTGCATATGGCAGCCCAGTGCGTCAGTGTGGGGGGTGCTAATAGGAATGACTGTTTTGATAATGATGCCTGCAAAGCAGACAAATGCTAAGTCTGTCTGATTTTGTACCCTGTTGTTTCTCATCACCTCACATAGAGCCTAACAAGTCACAGGGTTTAATAAATTTCTAATAAAGGAAAGCCACTCACATGCACACCACAGAGCTACGGGGTAAAGATTTATTTCAAATGGCTTCAAATGGTGAAACCTGTATTGACATATATACTCAAAGGATTTGATTAAAAATGGAGAGGGAAGAGGGAGGAAGAGAGGGGGAAGAAAGGAGGAAGAGAAGGAGGGAAGGACAGAGAGAAGGAAAAGAAAAGGTGATTTTTCTCTTAAAATTGTAGCAAGAAGTATCACAGACTGCTTATGACACTTAATTACTTTATGTACAATATTTAATATGTAACTAAAGCACTCTTTGTTAGGTGGGGACAATGATTCCCATGGTAGAGATGAGAATAGGTTTTTTTGAGAGGTAAAATGAAGTGCCTTGCCCCAAACACAAACTGAGACATTTATGCTCCAAATCTCTTTTTCTCCCCAAGATATTACAAGTATATTAATGTTAGGTAAAATGAGATAGAGAAAAACAATGAGAGAAGCAAGCTGAATGCCATAAAATTGTTACAATTCAGTATCAATGTAGTATGAGTTTCAGGATTATTTAGGAATACTGTAAGACTCCACGCTGTACAGAGTTCAGGGCAAATCAAATTCTCTTTGCAGAGGCCATGGCGAAACTTGCTGTAGATTCTTAGATAATTCATCTGCCCAATTTGTTTGTATTCAATTTATTTACCATTTATGCTAATAATCTATTACTTTGATGTGATGAGAGTGTTAGAGATAAATGAATTGATTTGATCTACTTGATGGGACTTCTCTCTAAAAAGTAAGTAGGATTGGATTTTGCAACAGTAGATTTTTCTGAGCTTATTCAGTTCTCATTACAGTGAGGCCGGAGGATGAGGTAACAATCAAAGACATGAAAGACAAACTCCATTTTAACAAATAACCTTAAATGGTTCCATATCATTGTTGAATAGTAGAATTCGTTCAATCTCTCTTAACATAGACTGCAGGATATAGTGGCAGAGAAAAAGGTTTCCAAGAGGATAGAATGGTTTCAATATCTGAAGCCATTTGAGATCAATTCTTCCCCAGCAGTTAAGAAGTATGAATTTGCATGTATGTGTATGTGTTTCCTTTATTAGAAAAGTATCAAATCCTATGACTTGTAGGCACTATGGTAGGTGTTGAGAAACAGCAGGGTATAGCACAGGTTAGGAAGGTTCAAGACAAAGCATATGTAAATGGAGGAAAACAACCAAAAATGACATTTTATTACATAACATGTGACTTTAAAATGGTGCATTAATTTACACAAGAAAGCTGCTTGCTCTTCCACAACTACTTTAAAAAGTATAACATAAACCTACTAAGACACAGTAAACTAGGAGCCACAAAACACTAGAAGAACACATTACCCACAGACTCAAGAGCATAGACTGTCCTATTCGCACTTAACGTTTGATGCTTGGCTAGTTTCCTCCGTAATTTCTGGTCAAAACAAAATCTTCTTCATCAATCGGGCTGTATAATGTTACTGTATAAATACAGGCCTTAGCTGACACTATTATTTTATTTTGGTTTTTAAGAAGTCACATCAAGAACATTACCAGTGACAGGTGTGTGGTGACCCCTACGTCCATGGCCAACCTGAGGACTCTCTCACACTGGCTTGGCTCTTACAAGGCTGTGCTCCATCCAGATTTCACAGGCACCATAAAATCAGCATATCCAAAACCACAGTCATTTGCCAGCTTCCCCTTTCTGTCCACTATTTCTGCTGACCATCTTTAATCTGTCCCCACACGTCCCTGTCACGAATCCTAATGATTTCTCACTACCACATCTCCTTCATTCCTTAATGTGCCCTTGGGCTTCAGGCTCTGCACACAGCTATTGGGAGCTTCCACACAGAGTTCCTAGAATGGTTCAGGTCCTTTCATTCTCTTTGGCAAGAACTTGATTATTCCAAAGACATTTTAGTATGAAAAATTCTTAAAGACAGAAAATAAAGTAAAAATCATTATCATCCTTCAGAAATACTAAAAGAAACAGATGCTCCCAATCCCTACCTCCCCCAGGCAACATGAAGAGGTGAATGCTAATAACTATTCATTAACCATCTTTCCAACTTTTCCTGTGATTATATACTTGAAATAGCTTTATAAAATTTCTATATTTTTACTGAAATAAAATCCTTATATATATATTATTTCTTAAAAATATATGTATATAAATATAATATAGATAAATTATTCATATTTATGTATATATGAACATGTAATTTATTAAACTTCATTTAACAATAGTTTATCTACAGTTTAACATTTATTTAACTATCATAATAAAGTTAAATATTTAACCAGTTTCATTTAACTATGTATCACTGTGATGAAGTACTTCAAATACCTTTATTTTAAGACTGCTTTTTTAATTCTTTTAATAGGAAGTGTGATCTGCTCTTTCCAAATTCCAAAAAACTCTCTTCTAATCTTTATTATTGTAGTGATAATAGGATGCTGATTGGAATTCAGGGTATTTTTAGATTTGTAGCTAAGGCCTATAGCTAAGAGATGAAAGGCACAAGAGGCTTTACTTTTCAAGCCCCAGAACCCACTGCTCCTGCGGGACGGCCTCTGCCCAGGACAGAACCAAGAAACACCAGATGTGAGAACTGGCTCCAACACATCCCACCCACAGACTTCCTATCACTGTTTCCATTTTTATGTTAGGTGACAGAGTGGGGTCAAGGAGAGAGGGAGAAAGTCTTCTGGGAAATTCAAACAACTTAGAGTCAGATGCTTAAACAGAATCACTAAAAATTACACTGAAGGCTCCAAGAAGGGGAAAACACAATTCTCTTTCTCAGCGGTTGTCTGATTGGGCAGCAGTCTTGTCTCTCTCTTCATGTAGGAAAAGAGTGGGAAGAATGAGATTGGGTAAGAGCGGGCAAGACGAGAAATCTCCGGGAAGGGGGAGGGTAAGGATGCTGCCGCCCTGTTTCCATTTCCTGGCAGGTAAGGAAGGTCACTGTGTGTGTCCCCCTGGATGGGAGAAGCACTCCTGGCGTAGGCTGGGATGAGGAGCAGTTTTCCAGGACTACCCTAGTGAGGTAGGCACAGGCATCAGAGAAGATGCCTCGGCTGATGTGGGCCAGAAGAAGTGGCTAGATATTCACACAGCTCACAAATATGGAAAGCAGCTGAGAGAAGGTGAACTTTTCTTTACAGAGACAGGTTGAAGGTTACCACTGTTTCCATTTAGTTCACAGCCAGGAGTACCCAACCTTTTTTTTTTTTCCTTTCCTCTGCCACACATTGGAAAATAAGAGTTGTCTTGGGCCACATATTAAATGTACAAATACTAACATAAGCCGAGTAGCAAAAAAAAAAAAAAAAAGAAAAGTGTGCATACTTTTTGTGATATCTCAGAATAACTAATAAGCAAAATTTTCTTACAAAATCAGCATGAGACCCATGGGCCACAGGTTGGACACCCCTGTAGGACAATATGCCGGGTAAAAGAAGAATTCATCTTTACCACTGCCCTAGGGTCATGCTTATCCTATACTGATTTTTCCTCCTCATTAACCTGAAATACATGGTCAGGGAGGGATGGTGTGTAAGGTTCATCCCGTATCTCACTTTTCACTTCGAGTCACTGAAGCTATAGCGCTAGCCCACACTGAGGACATGAGATAGGAATTGACCTTGAAATTTTAAAATGAACTAAGACTTAGGCTAAATATGTGGACAAAAACCTTCTATTAACCCAAATTGAAGACAATTCATGAAATATGAGAAAAATGTCATTAAAAAGATACTAAAAAAAGAAAAAGAAAAAAGTTGTTGAAAGTGAGTTAGTATATAAAACCTGGGAGAAAGATAGTGACTGGAAAATTAAGGTACTCCTCTGTCATATGCCACATAGGAGAGACTTTTTAATAAAGTGATTTTACAAAATTCACATACTACATTTTATTACACTTCTATGTCTAATGAGATTGTATAATAAACTTTTTAGGGTTAGAATCAGACTTTCTACAATATTATCCCCATAGAACCTATGATATTCTTATACATAAAAATAGTCAATAAATGTTTGCCAATTAACAAATAAGGAATTAGCCGGGCACAGTGGCTCATGCCTATAATCCCAGCACTTGGAGGCCAAGGCAGGAGGATTGCCTGAGCTCACAGGTTGGAGACCAGCCTGAGCCAGAGTGAGACTTTGTCTCTAAACATAGCTGGGCATTGTAGTGAGGTCTAAAGACTCTGCTGCTTGGGAGGTTGAAGCAAGAGGATCACTTGAACCCAAGGGTTTGAGGTTGCTGTGAGCTAAGGGCACTCTATCAAGAGTGACCAAGTAAGAGTCTGTCTCAAAACAAACAAAAAAAGTCAGGAAGCGAATTTGAACAAATAAAGGAAACAATTAATGAAAAAGAGTTCAAGAGGGCTAGTAGACTATATAAACACCTTTCATTGTTAATACCTTTAATAACAAGGACAGCCAACCAAGAGGAAGCAGATCAGACTCTGCCATCATTTAAAGGCAGTAAAAGCCTGTTATAAAAGATCAAGAACAGAACATTTGCAATCACATGGACAAGGGTTTAATTCTCAGTCCTGCTACTCCTTAGCTATGTTGTCTTGGACAGGTCGCTTCATTCACACACACACAAAAAGAGTAGGATCTGGTTAGATAATGACCTTTCCCATTACTCCCAGGCATAAAATTCTACAAATCTGTAAAAATATGCAAGAAGATGTAGCTGAAGGGACAACCACAGTCACTGTTCATATAATCTATACCAATGGTTTAATCTGGCGTGCACCTACAGTCACAGATTATCCTTTCAGATTTTAAGTTTGACGCCTTTGGGAGCAAGCTGCAACAGTTTTCCTTGGTTCGCTGAGTTCTCTATACTGCAGTCTGTTTTCAAAGTAAGGGAACTTTTTCCTATTTTATAAACACAATTTGCAAAATTCAGCGGGTTTCCTAATTGTATTATGCAAGAAAATAGAAGCCAAGTACGTTCAGCCCCATTCCTACCCCAGTTTGGATACTGGCAATATCTGGTAACACAGGCAAGGGAGCAAAATGTCATCTGTGTATCCTAAGTGCCTTTCCTCCCATCTGGGTTGATGACACTAGACACAGCAAAGCATAAAAACAATCATCTAAAATTAGCAGGGAGCATCAGCCCACAATAGAAAAACAATCAGAACCTCATTTACACCGCAAAAACAAACAGCCAGATTCAGCCATTCGCTGGGCAGTTAAAGTGAATTTTTAACTATTGGAAAATACAAGTAATTGGAAAAGATAAATCATCACACCTCAATACAAAGCAATGCTGACGTTAACCCTCTGTAAGTTCACCGAAATCATATAAAATATAAAGTTTGTAATGAAAAATGGGTTTGTTTTAACAGTAGTAAATTCATCACAACATGGCAAATTATTGCAATACACAAGATATGAGGGGGAAAAAATACCATTATGACAAAAGAGTTAGATTACATTCACATGAAAATTTGTATGAGTACACTGATAGTAAAATTGTCAACAATGACCGGAAAGTGGAAACAATCCAGGGTCCATGACCAGAGGAATGAATAAATACAATGTGGCATAGCCACATAATAGAATATTATTCATCCATAAAAAGTAATGAAGTATAGATACAGCCCATGTTCATGTGTGAGAACCCTGAATAAATTATACTAAGGAAATGAACTCAGACACAATAGGCCACAGATGGGTGATTCATATGAAGTTCCCATTTATATGATATGCCCAGAATAGGCAAATCTTTAGTGGTAGAAAGATTAGTGGTTTCCAGAGATAGGGGAGGAGAGAATGGAGAAGTGACTACAAATGATTATTTTGGTTTAAAATGTTTTGAAAATAGAAAGTGATGGCTTGGCGCCCATAGCATTACAGTTATGGCACCAGCCACATGCACCAAGGCTGGCAGGTTTGAGCCCAGCTCAGGCCATCTAAAAACAACACTGACAACTGCAACAACAACAGCAACAAAAATAGCCAGGAGTTGTGGGCGGCACCTGTAGATCCAGCTACTTGGGTGGCTAAGGCAAAAGAATCGCTTACACCTGAGAGTTTGACATTGCTGTGAGCTGTGACGCCATGGCACTCTACCAAGGGCAACAAAGTGAGACTCTGTCTCAAAAGAAAAGAAAATACAAAGTGATGATAGTTGCACAACCTTGCAAATATACTAAAAATCACTAAACTATCCACTTTGAAAGGGTGCACTTTATGGTATGTGAATTTTAACTCAGTTAAGCCATAATTTTTAAAAAAGAGGCAGTAGAATGTTGGCTTGCCTCATTTTTTACTTTCATATGTCTTATTATTATTAGTATTCTCCAACTGCTAGGTAGGATATAATCCCTGAACTCAAGAATTTCACCAGAGGTTTCAGAAGGACGTGGGATAAACTACACAGTTAATGGGACTGTTATATATGTATACAATAAAGACAGGAAGGATCATCACAGATGAAAAAAGGTTGCAAAAAATGTCTCAAAGGGTGGAATTTTGAGCAAGGTGTTGAATATAAAGGAATTTCTAGCTTTAAATGAAGACAGACATTTCATGGAGAAGGAACAGTAATGTCCAAGGATCAGATGGCGTCTTCAATACTTCACCTAGGATAACGGTCTCCAGAAATTAGAAAGACAACCATGGGCAGTAGATAGGGAAATTCAATATTACATTTGCTGAGGGGGTTGACATTTATAGTAACGAGTCCCCAAATATCTAATCCAAATACAGTTCAAGCTACTCTCAAAATTCTGACGTTTTCAAAATAACACACATATTAATTCCTTGCATCATAACTGCATACAGAATATAGATATAAAGTTAAAAGAGATTAAGGCAGGTATTATAATACTTATTTTCAGCTATCATAAGTGAAAAGTCTGATCCATTTTCAAAGAGAGCTTTCTGCTCCACTCTCTCAACTCAATCTGGTTTGTGTGATCTTGTTAGTAATATCTTAAGGAAAACAATAACTAAAAATTATACATTATCCTGTATATCATTAAAGACCAAGGTTTAATAAATGTAGAACACTAGGAAATCTCTAAACCTAATCACAGCCACATTTTAGGTAAAGCCATCTGCATAAAACAGAGGAAGCTCATTTCCCTAAAGAGTCTATCAGATAATTTACATTGTCTTCTCCAGTACTAACCATTAGCATAGATAGATCATATAGGCACGCAGTATTACTTGTCCCAACCACCATGCACACACAAATCACAGGTCAGAACTGGAAGTCAGTATGGTCGTTTCCTTTCCCCTTTACCTACCTGTCGCCAAAGTGAACATGTTATGTGAATATGAAACTTCGTGAAGTAGAGTGGAATCAGATTTTAGTATTTATTTTATCCTTACTTATTTAAAGAATGGCATATATGACCCATCAGCAACATGTTCATCTTGACAAACGCAACTTCAATTATGTGGCAAAAAAGTCTAGATCATAGTAAAGAATAGTACTCCTTACCTAATTAACTTGTGCCCAAACTCTGTTCAAATTTAGATATATTAGAAACCCAGGTAGATTACACTGAAATGGCTGTGACTATAAAAGTACTTTAAAAAACACTTAATTGACATATGGTAAGTAGTAGCTCATTGTTAAATGTTATTATGATTTTTTTTTGTATTTTCTCGATTTATCATAACAAATGAGAAGGGGAGGAAAAAGTCATTGTTAATATTAATTTCAGCGATAGTATTTGTGCTGCTAGAGGGCTAAAGCAATAGATGAGAGCAGTGCTAACAAAAAGTACTAATTGTTATCATTTCTAACGTTAAATGTGATCACGTGGGTTTCTGCTTTCATCATTTTAACAATCTAGTTTCTAATTATTTAAAATCCACACAGTCTTCTCACCATAGGAGGAAGTAAATGCTCGATCATGTTTTTGGCAGGTAAAATTCATGTTTCATAATCCAACCACCAAAATGGGAACACATAATGAAATGACATCTTTCACAGCAGTCATTTCTATCTTATCCAAAAGATATAACCTAAGAAGCAGTCAATTCTAGAAGCTCAAAAGCCATGGTATGTAATTTGAGCAGATTTCTGTGCATCCTGCACACACATATATACTTTCATTTGAATGGGCGAAGAGTGAAGTGCTTGACTTCCCACTGTGTTAATGGGAACTCTAAGTACCAGTTCCCACAGAGCAGGGATTACAAGTTACTTTTATAGTGAGTACTTGTGCTATTTGAATGTTAGCTACATTGTGGGATAACCAGTCAGAGAGATAAGATAGATGTGTAAAGCTATAGGATATCAAGAAGAGATTTAATTAAATGAAATAAATACTGTATATGTAAAACACTAATAAAGGGATGGATTAGATGTTATTTGATGTTTAACTACACACTGAGTGAATGATGGTTTCTATGTAAGTGAATGCATTCTTATTTATTCTTAAAAAATAGATGAGGCCAGCTAAATAATGTCAAATTTACCTATAGCTAAAAATGTCTGTAGCCACACAAATCAGATTAAGTCTGTAAAGCTTTGTTTTCTTCTTCAAGATATAACATCATCAATAGAAAAGAATGAAACATCTTTATGTTATATCTGGGGGATTCACGCTTTCAAAGAATATTGAGAACCTAGTACTTTTTGGCCCTCCAATTGGCTAGTGGGAGAGTTGGCCCAATGATAAAATCCCATATCCCCAGTAGGAAGCACTTTGGCTGAGGGTGTCTCTGGGTAGCCCATGCCTCCTCCACCAAGTGGCTCCCAAACTTATTATAAGGGTCAGTGTTTTACATAGAAACAGCCTCTGTCTGGGCACTAAATCATTTCACATGGACTAGAAGTGAATATTCACCCCAATTCCTTCAATTCTGGGGACTCTGACGAGCTACTTGTGTTCTGATTCCACAGCTGAGGGAAGACGTTCCCCAGGCCTGGGGGCCATTGGCAGACTTAAAGAGGACAAATGCAGCACTGCTGTGACCCTTTCTGATACTCTGTTGCTTCTTATTGTACAGACTCCACATGAAACTGGACCTGCACCACTTCAGCAAGTCCCAAACCCAGAAGACACTGTCCACAGACCTGTTTCCCTAACACTCCCCAAACTATATTTGATCCTTCTCAAGTCCCGTCAAGTTTTCCTTTTAAATAGACACGATCTCAAGCCACCTCTATGCGTTTGCTACCAATACTCAAGTCAAAGTGTTATCACCCTTCACCTGCAAAAGTTCTTCACTTTTCTCCTTTACTCATTTTGAGTCACATTCACAGCAGAAGTGATAGTTCTATGATTCTACATTGTTCTTGGAAAAAAGATACAAGACATGCAAGGATTTCTCCAGTTTGATCCAAGAGAGAAGATAACTATTAGTTCTCTCAGATTCAGGCCCATCACACTTTTTCAGTTCTTCATTTTCTCACTTTTCCCCAACTACAGGACGTTTTTCACACATGCTTATCTTCACTTGAAATGCTTTTCTGTTCTCACTCAATCATGCCTTGCATATTTTTTTTTATTTTCATTTCCTTTTTTTTTTTTTTATTGAATGGTAACTGTGTACATTAATGCACTTCTGGGGTACAGTGTGGTGTTTTCACACACAATCCGAAACACTTCCACCAAACTGGTTAACATAGCCTTCATGTAACTTTCTTAGTTATTGTGTTAAAACGTTCATATTCTACTCATAGAAAGATTCACTTGTACCTTTGTAAGATGGACCACAGAAGTGAACCCTCGAACCCTCCTCCCTCCACCCACTCCCCCTTCCCTCCCCCTCCCCGTATCCTTAGGTTGTTATTAGGTTTTAGCTTTCATATAAAAATGTACACACCCCTATTATGAAACTAATTGAAGCCTCGCATATTTTTTGTTTAATCTCTACTTAAGCTTCCTCAGGACCAATCTAGACATTGTATTTCCCTAGTAGAGAGAAACATGATATAGGCCACCTTTATATTGGTAATTTTATATTTATTTCTTCAACTGATGGAGTAATGTCTGTGACAGACATGTTGGTTGACTGTCAACATTCATATCTGAAATAGTTAGTTTAGACCAAGTACAGTAATTCCTTTGTTTTTTCCCAATAAAAGATTGCATGCGTGTAAATACACACAGAGACACAGACTCAATCTGTGAGATGGAGGAATAAGTTTGATGGGACTTCTGAGAACCTTGTCTTCATTTCTTCGATAGGCACTAAAGGAGAGACCTAGTTTTATTTTTCCTCCTGACACGTTGTGTTGAGATATAGTCGCCAAGCCATTTAATCATCTAACCTTGCCTTAATCTGTTTGTCTTGCTGAAACCATAGAATGGATAATTTATAAACAACAGAAATTTATTTCTCACAGTTGTATAAGCTAGGAAGCCCAAGATCAATGTCCTGGCAATTTTGACATCGAATAAAGGGTCAATCTCTGCTTTCAAGATGGCATCCTGAAGCTTGCTTTGTCCACACAGGAAGATGCTGTTTCTGCACGTGGCAGAGGGCAAAAAGAACCAAACTCCCTACACAATCCCTGTTAAATGGCATTAATCCACTGTGAGAGTGGAGTTCTTAGGATGCAATCACTTACCAAAAGGCCCTACCCCTAACACTGCTGCATTGGGATTAAGTTTCCAGCACCTGAATTTTAGGGAACATGTTCATGACATAGCACTGTACCCTTAGCCCTCAAAATTTATGTCATTCTTGGGCAGCACCTGTGGCTCAAAGGAGTAGGGTGCCAGCCCCACATGCCAGAGGTGGCAGGTTCAAACCCAGCCCTGGCCAAAAAGTGAAAAAAAAAAATTATGTCATTCCCAAATGCAAAATATATTCATTCCCTCCCAATAGTTTTAACTTATTCCAACAGCAACCCAAAAGTGTAAAGTCCGGAGTTTCATCTACATATCAAATATAAAGAGACTCAAAGTATGATTCACAGTGAGGCCAATGACTCCCTGGCTATGAGCCTAAGGTACCAAACAAATTATGTATTTCTGATGCAGGTTCTCCCCACTCAGGGCTGGACATAAACCCCATTTTCTAGGCCTAAGCAAGCTCAACCACATTCTCTGGGTCCAAGGGCCTGTATCCCACCTAAGCTACCACTCCCAGAGGAGCAGAGAGCATACTCTAAGCAAAATAAGACAGTTTTAAAATTAACTTCTCAGCCTACAGGCCCCTAGAGCTAAAAGGTTAAACCTTCCATCTTCCCAAACCCCATGACCACAGGGTAGGAAAAGCTGTGTATAAACCCCCAGACAGAAAGCCCATAAGAGGTACCTGCTTAGGAGCTCCCCCTTCAGATTGCCAAAAGTTTTGATGTTTTTCTCCCCTTATCTATGCATAAAATCTGTCCTTTCATTTGTTCACAGTGGTCCATGAACTCATTCTACAAATTTCTAAGAACATGGACCCAGCAAAGAGAGAGAGATACTGGCTACATATTTTGGGCATTGAGATCTGCTGTTGCACTAATCTAGTGGTTCTCAACCTTCCTAATCCTGCAGCCCATCTTTAATACAGATTCTGTGGGTCGCATCCCACAGGTTGAGAACCACTGCAATCTATCGGACCCCTGTTTGACTCTATCCATTTTTTCTCTAATGATGGAGACTATAAATTGGGCACCTGTCAGCCAATAAGAGCAAGTGGTGTGGCTACCAAGCTGCACTTCACAGGGGACACAGGTGACAAGCTGGGGAATGGGCCTTTGAATCCACCTCACTCCCCCTCCACACACACAGGGTGTGGCCCCAGAAGGAGTGCAAGGGAATGTTTGGGGCTTCCCAACCCACTCTGTGTCTATCATCTTTCTCTGCATGAGAGCTGAAGGGTGGGCAACAGAAGTACGCAGAGGTCCCCGGGTCTCTGGCAACGATTGTGAGCCCCATGGCACTGATGAAGCTTCTGGCAACTCCCCCCCCGCCCCCAGCATGCACATGCAGGCTCTCATGCCATGGGCCCTTGTCTCCTGGGGCCCAAGCCTCTTGCTGTTTACTTCTCTGAGGTCACTTCTCCACGCAGAGAGGGACGTGAATCCTCTCTAGGGTGTGTTTCTCTCGTGGTTTAGGCAAGTGCTTTGTTTGGTAATGACTTCATGTCGGAAAGGGGCTGATCTGTGTGTTTGGTTAAGTCTGTGCTTTTCCTTGTATTCTCAGTTGCCTTTAGTGCATTTTAAAAGGTTATGTCCGTTGCCTTTTCCTCCAAGGTGATTTGCAATGGGCTTTTCTGTGCTTTTGCCAAAGAGGAGTGAACTGTCTGGCTGTTAGCTAAATGAGACACAGAGTTCCTCACCTTCAAAGACAGGGGCACTTCCCTCCCTCATGAAAGGCATCCCTGGGGGCGGGAGCCTGAGAGGGAGTAACCCTGGGCGATTCCCCAAGGTGAGCAAGACCCTATAGGAAATCCCCACACAAATTAAATAAATGGTGGCTCTTCCAGGAGAGGCATCTACAAGCTGATCACTCTGTGTTTTGAGCCCTCCTGGAAGCTTTAGAGTCCAGGAGAGAAACAGACATGAGAGTGTGAGGCCACCTCCAAGGTGAGATACTGAGAAGGCCCCACAAGCAGCACGCTTGGACACCTAAATTACAGGTCTGTTCTTTCTTCAAAAAAATAGATAAAAGGAAAAACAAACCATTTAAAAAATAAGGAAAGACAAAGAAAAGGATTCTAGGCACCCTGTTTGGTGAATTAGTCTATTGGGGTAAATGGAGAGATTCAAAAGCATATCAGCGTTTCTAAGACTTCAGCTGGTTATGGCTAATTCTGGTACAGAAGTTTTTCCTGAAGGAAATTGTCAACCTGCTGCTATGGTGTTAAAATGTCTCTCAAACCCGTTTCTGAATCAATTACTGCTCTCTTTCCCATGTTAGCTTTGTCTGTTCTTATTATCCACGAGGTCAGTTACTCTGTTTCCCTCAAGGCATCATTTCCCCTCTCCTTCTCCCCGTGAACAGGCTATGTTCATCTATATTCTTCTGAAATCAGACATTTAGTATAAGGAAAAATTCTCTGGGTAGTCTCTGGCCAGGTAGAAACTAACAGAGATATGATTTCTTTCATTCTATAGAGATCGGGGTTTATAAATAAAATTGTAAGAATTACTGTGAAGCTTTTGAAAAACACATATACCTTTGAAGTATTCTCACAAACTCTAGGACTACAGATCTGGTATTGTTGATATTTAGGCACATTTACCTTTCAGTGTTCTATTGAGTAATTCTGATGTGTTTTCAGGAATTAGGTTCATTGTTTTATATAGTAAGCCTCTGTTAATTCAGTCTGTTTTACCACTTTGGTGATGTCACTGACACAGAGCAGTGGCACCTGGCTCAGGGGGCAATGGCTGCCTGGGAAGATCTGCACCCTCTACATTGCAGCCCCGAAGGGTGTGAGGCTGGAGAGCCAAGTGCCTGGAGAGGGGCAAGTGCCATGGATGCCATGGGTCCCTTTAGTTGCGGGAGACCTGGGCGCAGCCATCCTGCTGCCCGAGCTGCCAGTGTGAGGCTGCCCTCTGGGGCACAGTCACTGCTTCTGGGGCTGGGAGTGACTCTGGTGGGGGGTCCCCCTTCAGGACTGAAAGGGAGAATCCCCCATTTCCTAGGCCTGGTCAATTTCATGAAAGTCTCCTAGGCCTAGGAAATTTCTTGCAGGGAAAGCATTGGCATTTTGCCCCTAGTGGATGGGACTGTGTCCATTCATTTGTTAGACAAAGAACCCAGGGGGAGATTTTCTGACTTAAGTCTCCCTCTGCCAGGAGCCCTGACGCTTTTTCTTTATTCCTTTCTGTCAAATAAATCCTGTTTTACCACTGATCTGTAGCCTGTGGGTTCATTCTTCAAATCCCTGAGATCAAGGACCTCCTGAAGAAGAAATTCCGGTACCATTGTTAACTACTTGTATTAAATTCATTATAGCTTGGACAAAGATCGTCATTATTTCTTCAAAAATGGACAGATTTCAGAAAAAAGAAATATACTTTGTTTTGTAGTGTGAGGAACCAACTCTAGCTGAGTGAGAGGAGCCTCCAGGAAGGGTAAATTTCGTTTGACTCTAAGGAGAATCTTTCCTGTCCTAGTCGCCTCTTCTCGTGGTAACTGAGCTTGATTTCTTCTTGGAGACTTGCATAACACTCTCAACCCAGGGGGTACGAGTAGGGCTGGAATAAACCTCGATTTGAAAGCAGATATGTAGTATTGGTCAGTATAAATCAGATCACCCCATTTCTCTCAACAGAAGTGATGAGCTGGGTGGCACAGACGTGATCTGAATGTAGCTAATGAAGTGCAACGTGATTTTTGCTGAGCATGTGCAAACAGCGGCTGGCATTCTTCTCTGCAGTTTTTAAAGCTGAGCCAATGTAAGAGCCTAGGGAACATAGTCTATACATTTAGGAGGATTCCTATCCGAAAGCAGTGAAATGGGAGTAAGAGACCACGGGAGAGAAACAAGGCACTGATGACCCTGTTTTCTACCTCTATACTCTGGCCTGCCAGAAGCCTCTGCACTTTTCATTTAGTTGGGCGATAAATCACCATTTCGCTTAACACAGGTTATGTCAGGATTTTTGTCACCTGGAGTGAGTCATGACTGATACAAAGAGGAAGAACTTTTTGAATTTTTTATATAATCACATAAAAGGCAAGTCCTTCAGAAGTATGCTTTTCCCCTAATCATGAGAAGAATTCCTATGCAGGTATTAGACAATCACTTGAAAGGGATATTTTAAAATGGATCAAGCATCAGAATAATGATTGGTCTTGAAGTCATTTGTGGGGCTGGGAAAAGAGGGTGATCCCAGGCAGAAATGAGTCCAAAAGGAGGGGCAAGGGAATCTTAAGGGGATATACTTTGGCTGTAGGCCATCTGTCTGATCCTGTTATTGCTAAGAGGATGTTGTAAATAATGGACACTTAAGGCTAGCACGTTATATGCCAGGCACTGCAGTTCCTAAGTGATTTAAATTGACTGATCTGATCTGAGTCAACTTAAGATCGAATCCAACTGGCTCACTGCCAAGGCTCTCCGTGCCTAACAGGTTGGGATATGTCACACAGACAATGCTGGATCAGCAGAAATTACTAATGATTTTGGCAGCTCACAAGGTCTGTGAGGTAATAACCAAGGCAATAGCTTTAAATAGCTCAGTGGAAAAATGCAATGGGGCAGAAGGGAATTGCAATGGGCTTCCTGAACTGCTCTGTTGATGTTACTGAGCAAATATAGCTCCTTGAGTTGTTTTCCTTTTATCAAAATCATGATACTCTCGAGTGCTGGCAAGGAATTATCAGGTAATGAGAATGCAGTGAATATGCCTTTCATCAGCTGAAAATCTTTAATTGTAATTGCAGCATGTAATGGTGTAATTAGTTGTCTAAGTGACAGGATAGTCTCAAATCTTTCCTAGCATTTTGCAAAAAAGACCATTGTCTTTTCGTAAACCTTTCTTCAATGAGATGACTAACAGGCAAAGATGGGAGAAGAATTCATTTTTAACCCCCTGAACTGAGCATCCTCACAACTAGAAATGATAAGAGGCTACGTGGAAGCAAAGAGATTCTGTCGCTACTTGTCTAAGCCTTGATTCTCAAGAAACCCCATACAGAGGTAAATAATAAGCATCGCATTTTAAACAACTGCAGACACTATAAATACATCTGTATCTTGATTTTTAGACATAATCTTTCAAAAGAACTATTATTATCCCCATTTTATATATTCACCAACAGGGGATCAGAGAGATTAGAAAATGCATTTAGGGTCACATAGCTAGTATATTGCAGGAAAAGGGCTGTCATTTACACGTAGGACAAAATCTGAGTCTCTGGAACTTCAACGTTCATTATCTGTTCCCTGGAACAAGCTATCTTCAACTGGTCTTCACACTTTTCCAAGGCAGGATCTCAAATTTAGCTATGTATAAGAATTATAAAGAAGCTCTTGCTAAAATGTGGATTCCCGTGCACACAAACCAGAGAAATAAAACGTAAATGAGGATTCGAGTCGGTAGGTTATAGATGCAGCTAAGAAATTTGCAATTTAAACTAATTCCTCAGGGAATTTTGAGACAGGTATTTCTCCGACCACATAGCCTAGAATGTCTTTCACGGAACCCTATATGAAAGAGGTCTGAGGATTTTTATACAGGGAAATCATACAACGAGGCTTCTAATGGAATCTTAATGACAAAATGCAACATGTAAAAAGACAGACTTGTACTTAATCAGAGCCAGTCACATAGAAAGCCCTAGGCTTTACAGAGTTACATTAAAAAAAGAACATAGGGTCTCAATCATTAAACTCAAATTGGATTTGTAACTCCAGGACTGTTAGAGAAACAGCTTTTTCATCTGTACCTGTTACAGTGTGGATGATTCTAGAATGAGCGGGTTGAATCCAAGAAAGTGTTTTCTTCGGGAAGGAAACAAATAGTGCTTTAGGCAACTATGGTTGATGGGTATGATCGCAGATCTTTCCTTTGCATCTTTGTCTGCTAAAATTAATCCATCCTCTCTTTTAAACACATTATGGAAAATGGAAAAGAGACTAAAACTAACAAAAGCTATTTTTCTAAATTAAAAAGCTTGAAAAAGCTCTGCTTCTTTGATTATCATAAAGATACCACTGGATCACTGCCAAATCAGAAGCTATATGAAAGATTGTACTTAGATAATAGTCCCTTTTAGTAAAATATAAAGCTGTTTTTCCCAAAACTCATACCATGAGTTTCCAAATGCAATAAATCCTGTTTTTCTAAACTAGATGTTTTATTCTGAACCTGATTTTGCCTTAATTTTAGACACTGTCTGTTAAAGAATTGTGTCAGTGAGACTCAGGTATTTCAATATTCTACAACTTTTACCTTTGTGCCTGTTTAGTAATTCTGCCAAAGTCATTAATTTTAACAGGAAGATTTATGTATTCCAAGGGTATTTTTTATTTTATTTTTTTATTAATTGATAGCTATATACATTAATGCAAACATGGGGTACATTGTGCTATTTTCACATACAACTTGAAATACTTTCATCAAGCTGGTTAACATAAATTTCATGTCATTTGCTTAGTCATTGTATCAAAACATTTATATTCTAGTTCTAGAAAAGTTCACTTGTACCCTTGTTAGACAGATATATAGGTGAGGAATCAGCATTTTAAAAAATACCCTTGTCACCTATATATCTGTCTAACAAGGGTATTTTTTAAAATGCTGGTTCCTCAAAGATATTTTTGTATATAACTATAAGTATACTTCATTATTTAGGAAATAGAAGGATTATTAATAATTGCATTGATCATAAAACTGTTTATGTAGAGCTCCTTGATACAACAGAAATGATGTATTATTGTAGCTTATTCGACCCTCTTGACATTTTGGATTTACTTTGTGTGGGAAATTTGGAGACATTTAAGTCATAGGGGCTGACTAGTATTGGGGGTAGGGGTGGAGTCAGGTATCAGCAAGACTTTTTTTACTTCTGTGAGCTTTGAACTGTTTAATGCAGCAGAAATAAACGAACCACTGTGCTGACCAGTGACACCCATGTGGTCCCCGCAGCCATGCTTAAGGTGCTCCAGTCTCAGAATTATCATTTTCTAATTATTTGGTCTCAATAAAGATTTCCTTGCCAGTTACAATGACCCTTCCATTTCAGCTGTGGGGTGATGAAAACAATGAATAGAACTTTTGTAAGAAAATCTGAGTTTGAATCTTAATTCCCCCACCGTAGGTCCTTGGGTGAGTTAGTCAACTTCACTGAGCTTCACTTTTCTCATTTGTAAAATAGAAATATAATGCCTATTCCTAAGAGCTCTTCTACAGACACAATGATACCAATTTTTGAAAAGAGTTGGTATATATTAAACTCATTTTTTTTTTCATTTGGGAAGACTAATGTAGACAATGATTTGTTTATCATAGAAATTATCATGTTTCTCTACATATATACTTTTTTCTTTTTTAACTCAAATATGAAGTAATCAGAACATTTCATAACTTCTAAGCATTTTAGTTTGACAATCTAAGCTGTGATCTATCCTAGGATTTTTGAGTCTTCAGGATACTACAAAATCAAACTTTAGAATTAGATCGATTTGGATTTTTCCCTTTCTTGCTTTCCTCTGTTTGATATTTGTTCTTCATCTTCTTTCTTTTTACCCTGCTATAGTTTGGAAATTATACTCTGGTCTTTTAGTGCTAATCCTTATCATTTTAACATTTACATACATCTTTACCATTCTCCTGAAATATTCAGAGATATAAAAGTATTTTTATTCCAACTACTTTCCATAAAAATTACATGCAAATTTTGTGAATTTTTAATTTTTAAAATGTATTGTTAATTTTTATGGTTGCACAAGAATGGTACATATTTATGGGGTACGTATGATATTTTTATGGGCATTATTTTCCTCTCTACTCTTTCCAGCCACATAAATGATATGTTATTGCTATTGCTGCTGTTTTATGCTTATAATACAGTTCATATATATTTGTATCTAGACAAATATATTTACAATTCTCTTAGCAAGATGCTTTCTATCTCATATCTTCCACTGGGGATGAAAATGAAATTACATATTAAGAATTTCATATTATAGTCTTGGTAATCATCTTCATTTTTGTCTTTAAAATGTCTTTATTTTGCCTCTGCTCTGGAATGTAAGTTTTACTGAATGCTATTAGGGTATTGAACTCTAGGTTGAGAGTGCTGGGGGTGGTGTGTTTGTGTGTGGGTATGTTTGGGTTCCTTTGCTCAGCACAGTTTAGATGTTATTCTACTATCTTCCAATTTCCATTGCTGAAAATCTTGAAAGCACACTCAACAGAGTAATTATCATTCCTTTGAAGGGAAATTGCTGGTTTCTGTTCTTTTCTGTTTGTTTTACTCCTGGATTACTATGAGGTATCTGAATGTAGATATCAATATTTGCTTATACTAAAATTCACTGTTTTTCAACAATTCTCAAATATATAAGCCAGACATCGTCTCCGTGAATACCCCTTCCTCCCTGTTTTCTTGATACAATTTTGTAAATATGCACTTGTGCTTCCTTATTCAGGGGAAATACTTTCCAAGACCCCCCGGATGCCTGACACTGCAGAGAGTACTGAAACCTACATCGATTATTTTCCCTTAAAAAATACAGTTATGATAAAGTTTATAAGCTGGGAACAGTAATAGATTACAACAATATACTGTATTAAAATAGCAGGAGCATGATTTCTCTCTCTCAAAATATCTTATTGTCCTCTGCCAGGCTTAACTGAAACTGTGGAAAGCAAAACCACAGGTAAGGGGGGACTGATGTCCAATGCACACTTTTTTACACCTTTATCCGCCATGCTTCATTTCTCAGCCTCTTTTAAAATTTCCATCTCTTCCATTCTTAGTGATAAATTCTGAATAATTTTCTTTTCTTTTTTCTTTTTTTTTTCCACCCTTGAAGAAATTTTTATTGACCATTTCTCTTTAGAAGCTCGATGAATGGATTTTAAGTGTCTCAGTTTCAGATTCACAGGAAACCTATGATGCACTTTGGCAATGATGGCTGTAATTTCAGAGTTCTCTCTAGGAGATGTATGAAGCTCCGTTGTATCAACAGAAAGAAGATGATCCTTAACTAGATTCTAGATACTTAACTCATACCCTTGCCCGTAAGGTGACGTGAACAATTTTCTTAGGTCTATCATCTGTGTCAAAGACACTCAGCTTTGAGTTTCTAGATCAAACTGTGCATTCCCCATTCCCCTTTATATTCGTTGTTTACTTTTTTCTCAAATGTACTAGGTGATTTTGTAGTCTGTCATTCACCACTTATGTTTTCAAGCTTTTCCTTATTTAAGCAAATAAAATTTTGTTTGATAGCAATTTCAGAGTTTGAAGAATTTTGACTCTGATGCTGTTTCCTTCTTTCTACTATTTTCTCCAATGATGACTTCTTTGCTTTGTGGCCCCATGTTGTTTTGGAATTTTGGATTATGAACTAATAATATCTCCTGAGAAATTTATCTTAAGGAATTCCCTGGGTTAAATATGCATTTCTCCCAAAAATATCTGAGCTTATTTTTGTCAGTCACATATATGTACTGCCTACAAGAGACTGCTTTTAAATTACATTTTCTATACAGGAATAGTGTGAATGTGGGCCAAAGATCTAATTTGAGTTATGGTCGTAAGTTCACATTGGAGACCTCTTAACCCAATTCTAAAGTCAAGAAGCACAAGCACCCTGGATGAAACTCTCTGAGCAATGGGCTCATTTCTCGCTCACCCTTTTGTGATAGTGACCTTATAGTCCTGGCTTCATACAGGGCATTCCTATCAGTATCCACAAGTAGAATCATTTAAATCCTGTTTCCCATTCTCAGAGAGAAATTTAAAGTGGAAGCTTAATTTAAAGGCACCAGAAAGCCTAAGGTTGAAAGGTGGCTCTGAGAAAGGCTGCCGTGAGAACTTATGAACTCCAGAGCTTATACTTTAATTTACGTGGCATCCACCTACTCCTTCTGTTACTACAGTGCACAATTAACTGTACAATGAAAAGAAAAAAAAAAAAAAACAAACAACTTCTTCAACATGGTGATCTTTTAACCTCTTGAAATGTTTTTATTTTCTACCACCTCTATCTCATGAATGCAGTTATAATAACTGGAATTTCTCTCTCATTTTCATTACATTAATTCTGAAGATGTATTGTTATATATTTAGATTTAATACATATCAATAACATATGTACTTATTTATGCACCGAAATGATTTTCTTTGCACAGACTCTATGTATAAATTTCTTATGTAGGCTAATTTTTTGGAAGAAATACTAAAATATAAATATTTAGATCCAGAAAAAAATTTAGAGAGCACCCCGACCTAACCTTGGGAAGGTGCAGGTACTTGCACAAAAGCACAGGGTACCAGCTGGGACCAGAATCTAATTCTAAGGGAAACTAATATAGAATTCTTTCTGCCCCAAACATGTCTATTTTAAAAGTATGGTCATAACGTTCTGACTTCTTAACAAAATTCATTTTTGTAATGGGAAATGGAGCTAAAAATAATTTTATGTGTCTTTGATTTGATTATGATTCTTACAAATGTCACACATTGATGCCTCAGAGAAAGGTTTTCAATCAGATGTTTAATGGTCACTATTGTCTAAGATGAATAAGTCTGGGCTCCTATGGGTGGCGATATGTTTAGCAACCAGTAAATATGATAGATCACACCAAGGAATTGTAGCACAACACTATATTTTGTCTATACTTATTGACAATTACTTAGCAATGGATTGCAGGGAAATCACTTGAATTTATTAGTGAGGCTCAACCCCCAAATATAAAGGTATCTTTCTATGTTGCATTTTATACTTTTTCTATAATTTTCTTTACAAGAATGCACACTAAAAAATTGCCCAAACCCTTAAATAAGCTGTAGATAGGAAATAGAAAACCAAACTCCCTCAGGGAGGTATTAGCTAAGATAGACACCAAGTAAGCAAAGTGTAGGTAACGACCGTGCAGACAGCAGCAGAGAAATAGGTTGACCAGGGAAGAAAGTACCATGGAAAATGTTTGTATTTCTGAGAAGCCAAGGAAGGGACCTTCTTGGTATGGGTTGCATTTCTGAAGTCCCAAGTATGAGCCAGAGGAATTGGGCAAGAGTTTTAGAGGCTGTAAACAAGCCAGGACACAAGTTATTTGGGGCTTATAAATAATGAAATAGCAACTACGTAGCACACATGTAGCCTGTTATCAAGAATGCTCTAAGAGAGTTCTCCTTTCCAACATTCTGACCCTTTTTACACACTAGCAGAACATACTGGAAATTCCAATGTTGCATATTCCCACTATATTCTCCAAACTGCTTCTAGAACTCAGCAATGCCCCAGAAATCCGTTTCACATTATGTATTTC
Source organism: Galagoides demidoff (assembly GCA_963574575.1). Taxonomy (NCBI): domain Eukaryota; kingdom Metazoa; phylum Chordata; class Mammalia; order Primates; family Galagidae; genus Galagoides; species Galagoides demidoff. The sequence goes on along the minus strand of CAUYQV010154121.1, from coordinate 23,010 downwards.
ACTTTAGAGTCAAAAAATATATACCTCATGCCTGTAAAATGGCAACGTTAGAGAAGAACCTTTACAGCAGCCATGATTATAGACTGCTTCAGTTCTATGACACTAATGTAACCATCAACATATCGAAAGGAACGTCAGGTAGTTAACTACATAATCTTAAAGTGGGAAAGAGTCAGGTAGGAACCATAAAGGAAACAATGGATGAATGAGTCTATGTTAAAAAAGAAAACTAAATAAAATAAGATTCACCCTAGTTTTAGTGAGACAAAATAGTGTAACTTTAGATATCTGAAATCTTTTATCTGAAATCTTAATTATATCTGAAATTTGTATAACTAGAGCCATTCGTTTTGCACTCATTAATGTAATTTCAGCTTGGAATGAGGGAATATATTTCTCCCACACATTAACAAACAATCACAAATATATGTATCTAATAATCATCTCAGCACTGCTGTGAAAATATAATATTTTTATTTTAGATGATGGCATTAGCTTAAAAAGCTAATAAAATATTTTGTATTTTATTCTATAATTTGGGCATCTTCCATTTAATTTATTTTTTTCTGATTTTTCAGGTAAACGCGATGTATTTGGAGTAAATTTTCAAAATATGGTAATATATTCTGTTACCTAGAGGGAAAGACCAAATGAAAAGTAGGAAGAGCTAAACATCAAAGCACACCTGTTTTACCTGTTTGTGGCTTAGCATTATGTGAGTTAGTGTACTCATATGGCTCTGAATGTCACACCCTTATGCCAAATGCTTTATCAGCTAAACAATCCATATGTCACTACGTTGTCTGGAAGAAGTTAGTGTTAAAAATAACTGAACTTGATTCTATTCCCTTAAGGATAACATCATATTGAACTATTTTTCCTCTAAGAAAAATACTATACTTCTATCATAAATATTTTCCTGCCAAAAAGATTTTATATGATGTACAGAGAATATAGTCAACCCAAAATTCAAAGACATGCAAATAAGATGAAGATGCAATTTTTCATCCATAATATTACTAGATTAACAACAATCCTAGAGCAAGTGTGACTAAAGAGATGCTTGTAGGCAGGTTTCTGAGTATTAATTTTCCTGAAGGATATGGTCTGAACTTTCTCCTCTTCATGTGCTCTCTATAGAATCCTGATCTTATACATCCCTGCAGAGGGTATGTATTAGTCTAAATCTCTTATCTATAACCTCATTTTAAACTCTAAACCCATACCTCTAGTGCTGGGTAACAGGGCTTCTGGTATTTCTCTTCTTTTCTCTTAAGGTAGGGGTGTGTGTTTGATGATAATTTATAATCATATAAATTTACGGGGGACCAAGTGATGTTATAATTTATAATTACAATGTGGAATAATTAAACCAAGCTAGTTAACATATCTGTCAAATCAAATATTTATCATGTATTCCTCCTGTCTAACTAATAGATGGTACTTTTGACCACCATTTTCCATTCCTTTCACCTCCGCCCCCCAGCTCTGCAACTACCACTTTTCAATTGTTCAAAATTCCACATTTAAGTGAGAACATGTGGTACCTGTCTTTCTGTATCTGGTTTATGTCGCTTAGCATAATGTTCTCCATTTTCATCCATGTTCTCACAAATGACAGCACATTCTTTTTTGCAGAGGATGAATAGTGTTCCATTGTTTAAGTATGGATGCATCTATATACACCCAGGTAGACATACATATATGTATGGTTTGTACATCTCTGTACACCCAAGTATATATGCATATATGTGTATATGTGTACACACATAAACATGCATATATTACACACACACCCACACACCTATCCATTCATCTATTGATGGACAAATGGACAGTTAGGTTGACTTCATAACTTGGCTATTGTGAATACTGTTGCAGTAAACATGAGGGTGTAGATATCTCTTTGACAAGCTGATTTCAAATCTTTGGAATAAATATACAGAAGTTGATTGTGGGATCATTTAGCAATTTTTAGTTTTTTAAGGAGCTTCTATACTCTTTCTATAACAACTGTTCTAATTCAAATCCCCAACAACGGTGTGCAAGGATTCCCTTTTCTCCAATTGGCAACCCTTGTTATCTTCCTCTTTCTTTTTTTTTTTTTTTTTTAATATTTGAGGCACATTGTCTTTTTGGTTTTGTTTTTATGTCACATTAATGTGAGAGTGAGAGTACAAATGATCAGTTTACTTTACATTGTTGTATTATTCTAGATGGACTTGCAGAACACTCTTCCTAGTAAAGTGTCATAAGAATGGAAAAGCTGGTATCCAACATCCAGTGTACTCAATACTAATAGGAAACCAATAGATCTTTTCTCTTTTTGATAAATGCTATTCTGACAGGTGTAAGATTCTGTCTTGTGGTTTTAGCTTGCCCTGAGTGATTAGCAATGTTGAGCATTTGGCCACTGTAAGTCTACTTATGAAAAATGTCTATCCAAGTTCATTTTTAATGGGTTTTTCTTGCTATTGAATTAATGTCCTGAAATATTTTTTTCTTTTTTTTTTATTAAATCACAGCTGTGTACATTAATGCAATCATGAGATACAACATGCTGGTTTTACACACAATCAGAAATGCTTTCATCAAACTGGTTAAAATAGTCTTCACGTCATTGTCTTATTGTGTTAAGACATTTATGTTCTACATCTAGTAAATTTCACATGTATCCCTGTGAGATGCACCTAGGTGTGGTCCCATCAGTAACTCTCCCTCCACCCATCCTCCGTCCTCCTGTCCCTTCCCTTTCCCCTTCCTCTTGGGCAATAATTGGGTTATATATAAGAAAGCTATAAATTGGTTTCATAGTAAGACTGAGTACATTGGATACTTTTTCTTCCATTCTTGAGATACTTTGCTAAGAAGAGCAAAGTCTAAGTCCATGGACTTCATGTCCAAGTCCATTTTTAATGGGTTTTTCTTGCTATTGAATTAATATCCTGAAATATTTTTAATATTAACCCCTTGTCAGATATATGACTTAAAATATCATCTCACAACCCACAGTTGTTCCTGCACATTATAGTTTTATTTATTTATTTACTTTTGTGCTGTGCAGAAGCTTTTTAGTCTGATGGAATCTCATTTGTATATTTTTATTCTTGTTGCCTTTCTCTATCTGAAGGGCAGATAGTGCCTATTTTTGCTTTTGGTGTCAAACCAATAGCTGATTTCATTAAATAATGTTGTTAGGGGCTTCCTTTAAAATTTCAGTAGCTTTAAAATTTCTGGTGTGACATTTAAATTTTAAACCATTTTGAGCTGATTTTTGTAAATGATATGAGGTAAGGCTCTAATTTCTTTCTTTTGCAATTAGAAATCCAATTTCCCCTGTACTATTCATTGAGGAGACTACCCTTTTCCCATTAATATTCTTCCCACCTTCATCAGAATGTATGGGCATGAATTCATTTCTGGGTTGTCTACTAGTCCATTGATAGATATGTCTGTTTTCTGTCTGTTTTCATATCGGTACTATGCTGTTTCAATTACACAACTTTGTAAGATTTTGAAGTCAGGTAGTGTGATACCTCCAGGTTTGTTATTTTTTTCCTTACCCCTAGGCCATTCTGATTTTTTATGGTTCTATTTTAATTTTATTTTTTTTTCTATTTCTAAGAAAAATGATATTGGAATTCTGATAATCATTGCATTACATCTTTGTAGTAAGGATATTTTAACAATATTTCTCCTTCTAATCTAGGAACATGCCTGTATTTCCTCTCATCTGTGTCTTCTTGTATGTCTTTGTCTTCAATGAACATTTCATAGTTTTCAGTTTATAGGTCTTTCAGTTAATTGGTTAAATTTATTCCTTAGTATCTCTTTTGTAGCTGCTATATCTGGGATTGTTCTTAAATTATTTTTCAGATAATATCTTTTCAGTGATTATTATATTGCAGCCTTTCTCTTATTTAAGATCATTTAATACTTTTTACACTTAGGTGTGCTGATGTTAGGTGCCTATGGGTGCATATATAGTCACAATTTTTATATCTTCTTAATGAACCAAACCCTATAATATTAAATAAAATCCTCGTCATTTTTTACAGTTTTGACTTGAAATATGTTGTCTGATACATATATAGCTATTCCTTGTTCTCTTTTGGTTTTCATTTCCATGGAATCTTTTTCCAATTCCTAATTTTAGTCTGTGTGTCTTTATAGATGAAGTGACTCTCTCCTAGGCAGCATACAGATGGATCTTTTTTTTTATCCAGGCACTGTGTGTCTTTTTATAATAGAATTTAAACCACTTACTTTTAAGCTAAGTATGTACTTACTGCTGCCATTTTGTTAATTTTTATTTGTTCTATAGATATTTTGTTTCTTTCTTCATTTATTGCTGTCTTCCTCTGTGATTTCATGGTTTTCTAGGGTGGCACAATTTGAATCTTTCTAACTAATTTTAGTGCTTCAATGTGAGATTATTGTGTTGTGGTTACCATGAGTCCTATGTGGAATGTTTTACAGTTGCAACAACCTGTTTCAAACTGACAAGAACCTTTCTTTGATTGCATTCCATGATTCTACATTTTCACTCTCCACATTTTATTTTTATTATGTCAGAATTGACATCATTCCATAATGTATCCCTTGCCAGTTTACCTTAGCTATTATTCTTATTAATAGTTTCATCTTTTAGCTCTCATACTGAAGATAAAGTTGCCTTATGCACCATCAAATCATTAAGTATTGTGCTTCAATATGTTTATAATTGTTAATTAGTAGTGGTTTTAAAGAACTACATTTACCAGTTACGGTAAGACAAGTCTAGTGGTGATGAACTCCCTTCACTTATGAGTGTCTGGGAAAGTTTTTATTTCTCCCTCATTTCTTAAATACTGCCTGGTTGGATAAAGTATCCTTGATTTGCAGGGGTTTTCTTCCTTTAACACTTTGAGTATATCATATGACTCTCTTCTGGCCTGAATGAGGTTTTTGCTGACAAACTTCCTGATAGTCATAATTGGCAAACTTTGTATATGATGTGTTATTTATCTCTTGTTGCTCTAAGAATCTTTTTATTTGTTGTGATTTTGTTACTTTGAATATTATGTCTCTTGGTATACTTCTCTTTGGATTGAATTTTATCAAAGACCTCTGCACTTTCTGTAGAGATTAGAAATGTTTTCATCTATTTAAATATGTTTTCTGGCCCCTTCCCCTCTTCTCTTTCTGTGACTCCTACCATGCAAAGGTTTAGTCTCGTGATAGTATCCATAATTCTTGCAGGCTTTCTTTATTTCTTATTATTTGTCTTTTTGTTCCTGGAAATTTCAACTATCCTGTCTCCCAATTCACTGATTCTGGTCAGAGCAAGTGGACAAAGTTGGACAAAGTTTAAACAATTCACATTCTTAACTCCCCCAACCACTCCCTCAGAGCATACAGCCTTGCCTTGGCAGAAAGCAGCTTCAAAGCCGCTAGCCAGCTACTGACTACAGCTGCAAGGGAACAGGGTCTATACAACACGCTAGGCTGCAGAAATATCAAGGTGATAATAGCTCACACTTTGTGCTCAGAGCCTGGAAAATCAGCCCAAATTGAAATCCCCATAACTGTCTCCTTTTGTCTAGACTTTCTTCCCTATTCCGAGTAATATTTCTAATTTAACAATTAAGTATTAGTTATTATTAGTTTCAAACTTATAAAATCATTAATAATTATTAGTTTCTTATAAACTTATAAAATCATTATTACTAGCAATACATGAACATCAAAATGTGACTCTTCCCTTAGTTCTTCCCACATGTACCCTTCAACTGATTCTTTCTTTTACAAGTTTGAGTCTTCTATTAAAGATTTCCATAATTTTTTCAGATCATCCATTATATTCTTCTTCTCTAGAATTTCTATCTGACTCTTTTTTATTGACTTGGAATTTCTATTTTTTTGTTAAACTTTCCACTCTTTTGTTCATTATTTCCCAAATTTCATTGAATTATTATTAATCTATTCTTATAGTACATTGAACTCCTTGCCATTCAGTTCCAAGATCTCATTTTCTTTTGCATCCATTATTGAAAAATGACTAATTTCCTTTGTAGTTTGTCCTGATTCACTAACAGTTTACAATCTTTGTATCCATTTATTATTGTCTGTGCATCTACAGAGATGGCTCCGTCTGCTGGCCCTAATGGGTGCTCTTGGTAGGTATAGATCTTCATTATTTAGTCTCACTTATGATTCTGGAAGGACCCACTAGTGACAACCCTAGACAGGAAGAGCTTGTGTTGAGTTCTCTATTGCGCTGGGCCACTGCCTTGTTCCTGACTGCTGACTGGCTCTGCTGCCCAGTGATAGAGCTTTGGGGCTTTGTTTTCAGGTGGAGCTGCTGGCTCATTATTGTGATGATTTTGGCCAGGTCAGTCATTTGATGTATTACCTGCTTGGCTATTTGGCTGTATGGGATCTGCATTCAATGGGGCTACATGTTGGGCTCTGAAGGTAGCAGCGGCAGTACTTAGAAAAGGTGTGATAAGAGCCTATTTTCCCGAGAAACTCATGATTGAAGGTTACAATTCGTGGAGGTAGGAGTCTCCCTTTCTGGGGATGACCCTTGGGTGAGTTTTTGACTGAGTGAATCCACTGTTTGATTTCATGGATCTACCTAGCCCCATTGGTTCATAAAAGTGAGACCTGGGAAAGACCTCATGAGAGCTCCCTATCTGTGTTTAAAAGCTAAAAAGTCCATCCTGAAAACCCACGGACTAAGTTTCCTGCAGTATGGTGTTATGATCTAGTTTCTTGGGTGTGACTCCTCTGTGTACCAGGATGCCAGGCAACCCCCAGGATCCCCACACTGGTCACTGTCAACTTTACCCCTTTTCGTTTGTTTGTTTTGAACTGACCCCAGTTGGTCTAGTTCTACTTTTAGGTCCAATACTTTCTATGGAATAAAGCAGGAGTGAACTTTCTGTGGAGGGTTTCAGAATGGTGCAGAAGCTGAGTGTCTATCTCCAAATTACTTTTCCCACTGTATAAACTATGAGTATAGAGGAATTTTCTGTGTGTGGTGCTGTGGTAGCCTAGGGAAGGGGTGGAACAGTGAAAAGTATCATTTGTCTTACCATTTGATAGTGCTTTTGTTTGGTTCTGTAATCCAAGGGAGTTATTCACCTGCTTCCTAAGTTCTGGGATATTCTGGATGATATCTTTGCCTGCGAATGCTTGCTAGCTGGAATTTGTTGAGAAGAATAAAGCTGTAGAGACAGTGGACATCACAGTCTCATGTGTACCATAATACTTGACCTTCATGGGACTTTTCCTTTTCCCTTAAACTCTGTGTTTCTCCCTTTCCATCTCTTTTTCCTACTATCAGCTTTTTCCAGGTCAGCCTCTTACTTTATTTTTCACTTCTCTTGCCTCCTACTTCTCATATAAAAGTAAATGCACCTAAAACACCATCTGTATCAAGTTGTTTTCCTGATAAAAATATCCATTACTTGTCCACTACATGATCAATGAAAACCATATTCTCTGCTGTGATCTACAAGGGTCCTTCTTTCTTTTTGCCTCATTTTCCTTCATTCTCCTTCCATTTTAACCACACTGTCTCTTTTCAGTGTCCTGATTACCCTTTGTTTGCATGCCCAGATCCTTCCCATACTTATATCTCAGCTTGGAGAACAATTTTGAAACTATTACTCTATCTTAAACTGGAATTATAAGAACTAAATATGCATTCTGGTTCTGTTGTATATCAGCTAAATGAGTGTATACATTCTATTTAGAACTTCTAAAACATTCCTAGCCTTATTTGTAAACTGTGGACAATACTGAGGGATCTGCATTATAAGAATCAAATAAAATATCATATTTTAAAAATTCTGTCATATATATTTTCACACTGATTTAAAACATTAAAAATAAATTACATATAATTACCTAAAATATAAATGCATACATTTATAAATGATTACTCACAAATGTCAATACAATTGCTAAGTATATTAGTAGTATACAATGTGTGCATAAAGTCTGTACGCAATTGAAACTAGTGTTAACTTTTAAATATCATGCAAACTTTATGGAAATCCTTACATTTATGGGATATTTAGGTGAAATGATATAAGTAATTGAGCTTCACGAAAGACATATGAGTTAGAGATTATTACCCCTATTTTATGTATAAGGAAAATGAGACTAAAAAAGGCTAAATAATATATCCATGGTCACTTTGATAATATCTGGGATATCTTAGCCTTAGTCTTTTTCTATCACCAAATAATTGGCTCTTGTGCAAAAGATATATTGGTAACATACATGAATAAGCCTTGAAAATTATGTTATATGAATTTAATATTGATAAGAACATTAACATATTCTTTTTTAACTTTAATTATACCTTCTTCAATCTTATCCATGCTGTTACCAGTGTTTCTTTCCTAAATTATCTTCTGGCTGGGTCTATACCCTTTGTTCTCTCTCTACACTGCAGGTGTCTGGATTCTTACATCTTGCCTACTTTCAAACTAACCCTCCTGGCAATAACCAGAGACAAAGGATCTGAAACTGATCATCTGTGTGGATGTGTTTAATTATGCTTCCTTTTATTCTTTAGAGCCTTATATCTCCCTCTGAAATAAACTCTCATGTCTCCTACATGATAAACTTTAGGAACTTGTAATTGGGGATGGCATTATCTTGGGTTCTTGATGTCACAACCTGAAGTATTTGACTACTTTGATTTCAATAGACCCCTCATAAGTCTCTCATTGCCTAGCTGAATGAGACAGATTCTGACTCCAAATTCAATGCTTTTTACTAATCTTTGTAACCCCCTAATGAGAAAATAATTTGACACTTTTAAGGTGCCTCATATTTTCTTGTTTAGTTTCATTCGTAGCCACAATTTTTGGTTTATAGGAGATGTTCAATATTAACTTGATCAAAATTCCTATTCCAACTTAAAAAGTGCTCCATTCTCATTGTGTGCCTAAAGGCAAAATAACAGTATGGAGTTGGTAAAAATAGTTCCTTTATTAATTTTTTTCAAAGTCCAAGAGAAAACACTCTATGTGAACTTGTAGAGAAGCATCAATTACACAAAGCCGTAAACAGCCTCAAGATTCCATCATAAATGGGCTTGCTAATAAGCTACTAACCTGTTTCTGTGGTTAGAAACTTCACTGAATACCATGAGAATGTGATCACTCAGGAGCTGTATTATAAATTAATAGCAGGAAGAAACATTCAAATAGAAGCTTTGAAATGCTTTATTTATTGAAACAAAGATGCTGATAAAAATTAGGGTTTGGGACACTATCAACATTTCACTCTCTGATACACTTATGGGATTTTTTTTCCCCTAAAAGAATTTGCCTTTGATGGACCATTAACTAAGGATCCATGGTATCTGAAGTGATAAAGACAAATGAAATTTTTCGTCTTGCTCCTTTATGAAAGAGCTGAAATCTATTATTACTTTCAATATAAAACTCACTTAAATGGTGGTTTTGGTAGTTTTTAGTATATATGAACTTTTTATTTTTGCTTTGATGTAGCTAAGATATAATACACCTCACTTAGAATAAGATGAAAGGAGGGTTAGGGTTACAAAATTGAAATCTCACAAGGCCACTGTCTTAGATCAAAGACTTCAGCTGAAAATAATGGGCTGGGCTCTAATAATTCATTCTTACAAAGAGATACACTTTTCTCTAACCCAGGCTGCATTACAATGCTTCTTTGCAGTATCATGTAACTAGGTAGATAATAGCACTAAAAGACATTTTAATAACTCTATTGTTTCCTAATCTTAATATCTTCCATAAAAGTGAACATTTATAAAAATATTAAAATGTGTCATGTATAATTTTATGAGGGATAATAACATACTTTTCTTATCAAAAATGTTTAATACTTAAGGTTAGCAATGATTTTAATGTGAGCAATATGTAAAGTGTATTTATTCAAATATCTAAATATACACTTGCAAATATATTACACACATTAAGAATAGCATTCAAAAACATAAGCATTTATAATACCATATTTAACACACAATCATTTATATGTTGTAAAAACTATTAAGGATATAGAAATAAACAGACACCAGAGTACTGCAAATGAACTGTGTAAAATCTTTTCATCAAAGCTCATGAGGATTCACAGGAAGGCTCTGAACCCTAACTTTGGTTATCTAATTTTTTAGACCTCAGCAGGGTGTAACAATGTGATTATGAGGTTGGTTAGGAGCAGGTACACTACCGGAGGGAGTCACTGTCATTTGAGATCTGCATACCTACCATGATGTAGTACACACATGCACTCAGTCCTGTTTATTAAGTGTGTAATAAATGTCTTTCTCCTTCCCCCCACCTTTTTTTTTTGAGAGAGAGTCTCACTTTGTTACTCTGAGTAGAGTGCTGTGATGTCATAGCTCACAGCAACCTCAGACTCTTGGGCTCAGGTGATCCTCTTGCCTCAGCCTCCCAAGTAGCTGGGACTACAGGCCAGTGGCACAATGCCTAGATACTTTTAGAAATGGGGTCTCACTCTTGCTCAGGCTGGTCTCAAACTCCTGAGTTCAGGTGATCTACCCTCTTCAGCCTTCAAGAGTCCTAGGATTACAGGCGGACTTTCTCCCCTTCACTGAGGAATCCCTATATTAAAGCCCAAGATAAAAATTGGTCATAAAAAAGGCTTTATGAAATCCTTAAATGGCTTCATATGCTTAGCTTTTAAAAGGAAGATGTTTACACTGTACTAAGAACAATCCTTTCACACAGTTAACTATAATCCTGCATATATATTCTAGTCATATGACAATTTTGCTTGGACTTCTTTTGATAATGTAAATATTTATTAAACCTCTCTAATTTTTCTCATCTTTAAATGGAGATCATAATATATACTTTACAATTTTCTTATAAGAACTATGAGATCAGTAGAATGAGACAAACCAGAGTTGGGAGAAATACTTGCAAAATATATATCTGATAAAAGACTTCTCTCTAAAATATACAATTAACTCCTAAAACTGAACAATAAGAAAATAAATAACCAGATTTTAAACATGGGGAAAAATCTGAACACAGAAACAATGGTTTATGTTTATCATCCCAGTACTTTGGGAAACTGTGGTGGGAGGATTGATTGAGGCCAGTGGCTAAGGGCCAGCCTGAAATAGGATGAAACTAAAAAAAAAAAAGGACTGAAAATACACAGCTCACCAAAAGATGGCCCATAGGTATATGAAATTTGTTCAATATTATATGCCATTAAGAAATTAAAAATTAAAACAATAATGAGGTACCACTACAGACCAGATCAAGTAGCAATAAATCCAAAATACTGACAGCACTAATTCTAGTGAGTATGTGGAACACCAGACATTGTCATTCATTGATGTTGGGAATGAAAAATGATATAGTCAGGTGGCGCCTGTGGCTCAGTGAATAGGGCGCCGGCCCCACATACCGAGGGTAGCAGGTTCAAACCCAGCCCCGGCCAAACTGCAACATAAATAGCAGGGCATTGTGCTGGGCGCCTGTGGGTGTAGCTACTTGGGAAGCTGAGGCAAGAGAATCACTTAAGCCTAGGAGTTGGAAGTTGCTGTGAACTGTGATGTTATAGCACTCAAGACAAAGTGAGACTCTGTCTTAAAAAAAAAAAAAAAGAAAGAAAGAAATATTAAAAAAAAACCTTAACATTCAATTCCTTTAGGGTGGCGTCCTTGGCTCAAAATGGTAGGGCACTAATTCCATATGCCCGAGGTGGTGGTTTCAAAACCAGCCCCGGCCAAAAATGGCAAAAAATAAATAAATAATAAAAAAAAAGATATAGTCACTTTGGGAGAAAGCTTAACAGTTTCTTATAAAACAGATCATACACCTACTGTAAGTTCCAACAATTGCACACCTGGGTGTTTACTCGGATCAGCTGAAAACTGATGTCCACATAAAAACTTTCTGTTTATAGGCATTTTATCGATAATTGCAAAAATGTGGAAGCAACTAAGATGACCTTCAGTATGTGAATTATAAAAAATAGTAAATAATAAACCAACTGTGGTCCATGCAGACAGTGGGCTGTTCGTCAGCACTAACAGAAATGGGAGACGTGGAAGGAAGGTAAATGCGTGTCACTCAGGGAAAGAGGCAGTGGGGAAAGATTACCTATTGTATGATTCCAAAAAATTGGTACGATATTCCAAAAATAGGCAAAACTACATCTCATGCAACTCTGTTCAAATGTTTATAAAATCCTATCTTCTGAAAACTTCAACCTAGAAGGAACTTCATGTTCTATAGATAAACAGTGCCAGTTAGCAAGTATGGTAAACTGTTATCATTAGACAATGTAGAATAGCTCTGACTTTCCACCTATACGGAATACTCACATATATGAATATATACTTTTACTTGTTTATATATTTGTCTTTCCAGAACTGCAAGCTCTGTGAAGAAAATGGAAACCTGTTAAATGGGGAGGGAGAAGGGAAGGCAGGGGGTGGGTCAACAGAGGGAGGGTTGGTTCGGGGACCACAACTATGGAGCATATTGCAAGTACAAGTTGGATCTATCAGGTGTAGAACACAAATCTCTTCATGCTGTATTTGGGTGAATGAGGTGAAGGCTGTGTTGATTAGTAAGATGTAAGCACTCAATTTGTACAAATAATCAACACATTGAATCCCATAATGGCATAAATGTATGTATGATCTATGTACAAATGACTTAATAAAAAAAATTGTTTGCCACTAGTCATCTAGTTTCTTGCAAATAGTACTATGCACAGAGCAAATTTGGAGAAGAGGAGTGTTATGATGTGTTTACACATAAAACATCTACAGAAATAAAGGAAGGAGGAAGGGAAAAGAGGCAGAGGTATAAATGAGAAGGAGAGGAGGGGAGAAAGACTGTGGAATTCAAGATAGTTGAGTGTTTGTTTCAGCTCAGGTATTAAACAGCTAAGTTACATTGAGGCAAGTGCTGCTCCAGTACAATGGTAAGTTTAACTAAATGATGTCCCAGGTTCTTTACAGATTTTAGACTTCTTTAACTTATTAGGTAAAACATATCTATAATTCTTTATAAAAAATAAAATATGTAAAAAAAATAAAAAAGATGTATCACTGCCCACTTTATAAAAGCAGTCAAATACTCTCAAAAAAATCAGCAGGTAGAATTATTATAATTGGGAATAAATAACTGTAGCATTCTTCATATTCCGTATGGTTATATCTTGAAAGGCTATGAAGACAAAGTCTCAGTTCTGGTATTTACATATATCATTACTTAACCTCCCACCATAGAGTGTCATAACAAACCCATTATCTAATTATTATGAGAGTGACATTCAACTCTATGTGTCAAAATACAATAAAATTGCTCAAATATATACCTTACGTAGTTAAATTGGAAAACAGCAATTGCATTCCAGAAGGAATGTAATCATGATCGTTTTCTTTGCACCACATAACTGCTACCATAGCAATAGGCTTCTCCTTAAGAGAACACATTCTGTGCCATAAATAAGCAATAACATATAGAGAAAACCATCAGCAAGGATGTGAGAGCTGAGTTTTGCTATGGCATTCCTTACTATTTTAAGCAATATGAATCAATAGCATTTTCTTCTTGTTCAGATAATCTGAAGAGTATCAACATGAAAAGGCTAGAAAAAACATTTTCAATCACCACCTCAATAGATTCTGTATGTAGGGAAAATACGCTCAGAATTGAAATCCAGTGCTAAAGTGGGTTGATACTACAGGATCCCTGTCTCTGCAGCACTCAGCAAGGTAATAGAAAGGAGATATTACTTATTTTTTAAACAGAATCAGATAATTACACTGAATACAGAAATAAAATACAACAGTTATAAATATCTAATTCATGTAATATTATTAGGAAAATAATTTCCTAATAATACTTAATAAAGAAATATATAATTCAATGTATTCAAACAGTGACTATGGCATCTCCATAAAATTGTTTTAAGATAGAAATTCAACACAGAGTGATAAAAACAATTCTCCACTCAACTTGTTTATATCTTCTTATAGTTCAGACACAAGCCAAACAAATTTGAACCCCAACAAATTTCTATTCCATACCCATCTGCATTTGTAAAAATATATTACCCTCTACCTTGTTTGCTCATCAAAAACCTAAACAACTAAAAAAAAAAAAAAAAAAAACTCTGAACAACTGACATTTCTCCTTGCTCGTTCATGTCTGAAACATCACTAGGACAGGAATTTATCTTTCTTTATTGGGGAAAGACAGATAATGAATGTTTCATGCAGCTGTAAATAATAAATGAGAAAAATACATATATATGTGTGTGTATATATACACTTAGCATTTTCTTCTAGTTTTGTCTAACAGTTATAACAGCTGACTAAGTTCATACTTTGGATGTAAAATGGAAATTTTATATGAAGAGATAAATAATTTTGTTACTACTATACTAGTATGGAAGCTATGTGTTGGAGTAATTTTTACAATAGTAGAATTTTAGATACTTTCATACAGAAATACATCCTGTACAGATACTATATAATCTATTTCAGGGAAAGGGAGATATATAAATTACTTCAGATTATATTAATTATTTATGTTCTAAGTAGACTATATGAGTATCTATGTATAAAAACATTTACACATGGGTGCCATACTAAGCTAGTTATATGTCTAGTGAGAATACAAGCTATGAATTATCTGTAAAAAGTCTGTTGCTCAGCTGTTTTTAACATTACAATTCTTTTAAAAAGGTGTCTTCCTAACCATTAATATATTCAGCAATTATTATAGTGATAATCATCTATGAGCTTAAAAATTATTTTTGAAGCATAAATCTTGCTCCAAGAATGTTAAAGAAAGAATTATTCTAAAGGCTATAGTGAGAAGGATCTATTTCTAAAACTGCTTCAGCCTTTGTTAAGAATCACTTCTCATAGATTAACTACATTTATGAACTGTGCTAGAATTCAATGCTCATAAGAAACCAGATTTGACATGTCTGCTCGGACATGCAATTAGATCAGTTCTTTTTCCATTTTAATCCTCATATGAGGGTTTCTAATTTGAGCATTCAAACTAAACGGAAGCCTATAAGGTCTGCCAATTTCAGCCACAAAGCCCTTTTGTTAGACAGTTCCATCAAAAGCTAGACAATTCATTTTACTAGAAAAAGAACTGATCAGAAGAATGAATTGCATCCTTAATGCTTGGACAGATCACAGGATTACTGTTAATGTATTATAAGTCGAGCAGACTCTCCGTTTGAAGGAGCCTTGCAGCCCATGTCATAAACTGATTAAAACTCAGTGAACAAAGTGCTTTCTACCTTTGTCATATGTTAATGAGGAGCCTTCTATCCTAAAAAGCTTTGCTGAACTAGTAACCCCTAGTTTCCTGAACCTAGAGCATTTTAGATCTGGGTAAGGACAAACAAGTTTTCCTCATCGTTCCTTAGGACCCCAAATTGCCTTTAGAATTGAACTTATTTCCAATTAAAACCTTTTGAATGTGATTATTGGCCATCATAGTCATGTTTTGACACATGACCAAGGACTTAAACAGTGTTGCTCATCTTTTAGTGTGCGTATCTGTTACGCTAAGCAGAACAATACACTACAAAGAGCATTGTCTGTGTGGAGAACGGGACAACAGAGCCAGGGAGAGAGAGAAAAGAAAAAAGAGAAGGGGGGGGATAATTATTCAGAAAGTACCAGCTGTAGAAGACGGTGTTTTAACTCAAAAAGTTGAATAGCCAACTTTCTGGTAATGTATAAAACCTTAGAATGGTTTGTTTAAAAACCACACATAACTGATGGACATAGAAATGAGGCATAAGTGTATAATATTAATATTTCTACTCAATCTGTTGAGTTATGTAAACTTTAAAATAGTTACAGAAAAGATTCCTTCAAGGTAGAACATGTTTAGAGGAAAAAACAGATATTTTTCATTTGATATCAAAATTATAAATGTTCATTTTCACAGACCATGGAAGAAAGGAAACTGACTTTTATTGGATTAACATGCTTTGATTTTCTGCTCTTCTGTCATCTGTAAAATCCCATTTATTTAGCTGAGGAAATTGATATTCTATAAAGTAAAATATTTTAGCTACAATCCCTTAGATACTAGATGGGACTACGATCTTTCAGCCATATCTCCACTTTCCAGATGTAACACGCCCAGAATTATTTCACTGAAGTTTGTTTCTGTCCTTTATTCTTAGATCACATTAGCAATATTAATATAAACAGGAAGTCTTCAAAAGGTACTGATATTTCATGAAACACTTCTTTAACAGTAATGAGGTAAATCAAAAACATTGTCTAGCAAAATTCCAGGGAAGATATTACCAGAAATTTGATTGGTACTTTGACTGAATTTACATATAGTATCTTAAATGATCATTTTTTTTACTTGCTAGAATAACCCCAAAAAGGTATATGAAGTCTAAAAAGAAGACAGGGATAAATTACGTAAAGACTACAGTCATTGAGCATGAACAAAACAAGTGTTGATCATCCAAAAAATAAAGTACTGTCATCAGTAAGTTGTATGTTTTCTGGACTAGAGCTCTTCAATAACTATGCATAAACTCAAAAATTATGTATAGACATTTATACCAAAGAAGAAAATATATACGATCAAGTGTCCAATGGTAAAGCGTTGGTTACATAAAGTAGTGTATATTTTTAAAATGATACATTATGCTGTAAATCAAAAGGATAATGTAGGTACATATTTGTTGACATGTGTAAGAAGTCACATGTGAAGATGAAACATTGTTGAGTAAAAAACAAATAGCAAGTAAACTATGATCCCACTCGTGCAATTTGCATAACCTATCTTTTTGTAGAATGTTTAACTTCTAAGATGTGATTTTTCTCTGGTGGGAGTTTGTGTGTCTTTTACTTTCTTCACATTTAAAATTTGCACATAGCTCAATTCTATAAAAATGATGGCAAAACTTAAAAACAACAATGAAATAGTCATAATAACTAATGTGTATTTCGAATCATTGACCTTATAGGTGTCAGCTGGCAAACTTGGTTGATTTAACCTCTGTTCTTTGTACTGTTTGTCCAACTACACTGCTACAGTGGTCCCTCATCTTTCCACCCCGTTTTCACTTTCCACTTCAATGAATTCCATAAACTTTAAAAGTTGGTTGAGTTAATACAATAGTCTATCAAAATAATTCAAAGTTGAGTTTTATAACAAATATCAGATTGTTTGTCCCCTTCTTTCCTTTTGTCCTTCATTGCCCTTTCCAGGTACATATTGTTGCATATGATACGAAAGGACCTGGGTTGGGGTCATTGGAACTATAGATAAATATTTTATACCAGAATTAAAAATGATATTTTTAATCATCATTTTTCTTTTAAATGTTTCCTGGCAACTCACAAAATGCAAGCACAGTGGGAGATGAGTTTCTGAGGTGGTTCTTTAAGATTACTTTATGTTTGGTTTCTTTGTGTCTTTACGGCTTCTGCACTCCCCTTTCTTCCCTGTGCTTTGTTAGAAACTGATGACTCACAGTGGTGAACCGCAACGCACCTTCTGCAAGGCTCATGCTATTTTCTCATGCTGATACTGCTTCGTGTAGCACTGCCTCATCATGGTTTCTACCTCTATCAGGACTCCAAATATTTCCATACCTTGTTCAAATTCCATTCTTTCCCCAAGCCTTATGTGATCCTCACACTCCCAATTAACCCCTCATGCTCACTTACCAATGAGATGTTTTACTTTTCTCATAGTGATTAGCAGTGTCTTAATAAATACTGAACGGGTCTATAAATATGATGACCAGATCAAGAAAAACTACCTCTCCGTCACTAACTGGTTTCAATGAATGTCATGAGATAGTATATATCCCAACATTTTATAAATTATAAAGCAATGCTAATGAAAGGAATTATTATTCTAATGTTATACAATAGTACATGTATTATTTTCTACTCTTCAAATGCTGGCTCTGTCCCTTAAGATGAACTCAATTAGTAGTCTATAGATTTCGAGAGGTGATCCCAAGTGCGGGCAGTGAATTCCCAGAAAATGGACAATTGGCCAGTTTGGAATAGCTGATGAATCCTGGCAGATGCTTACAGAACTTGATATCATAAACTCTGAATCATGTGTGGTGCTTTTTAAAGTACATATTTTCAAACTGATGGCCAGAAATCCTTTATTTAGAGGTCCACTGGATGGGGGGAGGAAACAGTAATCTATATTTTATCAAGCCTCCTGGGCCTGCAGTCCCACTTTGTAAAACATTCTTTTGGCAATAAAATACTTGAAAATATTTCTAAATAAAGACTTATGCCCTTTATAGATCACCGAAACAACCAGCAGTGAAAAAATGCTCTTCCCCATTTTGTAGTTACACATCAGAATTGGAATCATAGGCTCCTCTCTCCTCCACCAAACTCAAATGGTGGCTTGGTTTGTCAAAGATAAAACAAAATTTTTTTCATCTGTCTTTGGAATAATAAACCCTCAGGTCTTAGTGATGATCAGTGGGAGATCTTATAACAAGAACTGATTATAAGCATAAATGATAAAAGGAAATAAATTCCAGTGTCATTTCTCCCCTTTTACAACCCTATTGAATAACCATCTGGACCCGACAATTTATTTCCTGAATGGTCTTCAGCAAGACTTCACATTTCCTCTCCAGAAATAAAAAATTTCAAAAGATTTTGCTTAATACTGGAAATCTTTGTTAATTGCAGTCTTCAGAGTCTAAATTAGGTCTGATTTGGTTACCCTGAGACACACAATATTAGAATATATTGTATTAATCCTTAAATGCCTTCTTAATTACTACTGCCTTTTTAGTACATTGTTCATCTTTTTTTTCTGCTAAATGGATCCAATTAAGGTTTGATTGGCCTTTTCTTCCCACGGAAATCATAAACTAACTCTTATCTTTTTTCTCATAATAGATTTGTTCACTCAGCATAAAGAGAAATTCAGTTGCACTAATCACTTCAACTGTAATTTGCCCCTGGCGTTTGTTATTACTCCAAAGATATTTATACCTATTTACTACTACTGTTATTTTTTAATCTCTTAATTAGTTCAGCTGATTTTGTTTCATCTTTAGTTCATATCATTTTTAAAATTTACGACACTGGCATCAATAACAATTCTTATAAACTGCTTTAATTTTCTCCTACCTCTTTCGCCTCAATATTTTTTTAGAAGAATCTACTCAATGAGGCAACATCACTTTGGGAAACAATCCTGAACTGGGGTCTTGATTGACATTTTGATTCACACACCTCTTTTTTTTAACTCAATTGTTGATAGCTGCTATATTTGAAGAATAAAACAAAACAGGAAAATAATATATACAGCAACAAAGGATAATTTCAGGTTACACAGTTGCTGAGATAAATGAGGAACACAACTGATAGAGGTTATATTGGTATAATTGATACTACCCATTGATCCTGATGGGTACTGCATGATTTCTAGACCATACATAGGTAAACTAATTCATATTTCTATAGAAATGATATTGTCAAAAGATATAAACACAAAGATAAAAGGGATGCATCAACTAAAGTTCTTACACCATAAATGAGTGCTTTTGAAGAAATAAAGACTAATTTTAAAATAACATTTTAAACCAATTTTGAAAATTGATAAAGTTCTTATATGCATGTAGTACTAAAAAAGTAAGCATTTAAACTGGTTTGAACATCTCATTTACTGTACTATCATAAAATGAACTATATCTTCTCTCAACCTGGAAAAATCTATAAATGTATATCTTCATTGCATAAATTTGAGTTAAAAATTTGAATTGTCATAAAAATTTGACCAATTTCTCTCACTTCGATATTCTTCAATATAGTTTTTACATTAGAAAATTGGCAAAGACATTGAAATAGAAACAACTTTTATAATAAGAATTTTGGGCTCAGCGCCTGTGGCTCAAGTGGCTAAGGCGCCAGCCACATACACCTAAGGTGGCAGGTTCAAATCCATCCCAGACCCACCAAAACATCAACAATGATGGCTGCAACCAAAAAATATCTGGGCACTGTGGTAGGCGCCTGTGGTCCCAGCTATTTGGGAGGTTGAGGCAGGAGACTCACTTCAGCCCAGGAGTTGGAGGTTACTGTGAGCTGTGATGCCACAGCACTCTACCCAGGGGACAGCTTGAGGCTCCGTCTCAAAAAAAAAAAAAAAAGAATTTTGGAGATTATCTATATGTACACAAAAGTCATCGTATCCAATTTCAAAATTGCATATATAAATGTCAGTGATCACAGCCATGTGTCTATAGAGATAGGCTTATAATCCAATGCCATTATCAAGTGTAAAATTATTAATTGATTCACCACAGCCTTTTATAAATATTTTAATGACCCTTTCATTTTGTTTTAGCTTTTTTTTTTTAGCATTTCATGAGATAAATAAAAAGAGAATGTTAAGTACAGTACTCAGCTGACAGTAGATTAGAGGGATATTTGGCAGAGGATTATAAATAATGTAAGGATAAAAAGTAAATATAATATGCCATAAAAAATCTGTTTAATAAGGAAGAACTAAAAGCAACAAGAACACAAAAACTGAGGGAAGAGACATAGAGATGCCACAAATATTCCTACATGAAACTCCCAAACCAAACATGCATATCGCCTGGGAGTTACTGTGAGATGTGATGGAAATAAACACTGCACAGGGCATTAAACCAGCAGAATTTGTCAGGGATGCATTTGAGAGGGTGAGTGAACCATTATTGTCTGTGTTAATGCTATGAAAAAAATGATTCACGTTAAACAGATCACTATGGGAGAGGAGATACTGTTTTGAAGGAGGCTGTAAGATAAAGAGAGAATTTTACTGATTGCCACAATATAATTTACTGAAAACAGTTATAAAATGTCTAAGTCAGTATAATTTCTAGAAAATTCCATCATCTAAATACTATTGTTAAGAAATTAAAAATCACTGATGGATGATTCACAGTGAGCAAAAATAAAAATAAATTACACAAATGGTCTGCTATAAAGGCATCATCTATATTTAAATATTGACTGTTATATGCCTACTGCTATTTTAGGTACCTTATTAAGTTGTAACTCATTTAATACTCTAAACAACTCTATTAAAAATCCATGATTACCATCCTCAGTTTACATACGAGGAAGAGAGGCATAGAGAAGTTTGCTAACTTGCCTAACCTCATACACCTAATACGTGGCTGAGATGGAATTCCTGACCAGTTTACCTCAAAGCTCATGATCTGAACAGTTATCCTTTACTACTTCACAGAGAGAATGTGATTTTAACTACACTTTTTAGATTGATTAATCTGTCATTAATTTATTCATTTCAGAAATTCTGAGGGGAGTGATTATCCACCAAATTTCACTAATGATAAAACAATGGTGAAACTAAATTAAGCAAAGGAGGATTATAGAACTAGTAAATATAAACATTCAACTTGAATCTGGACAGGTATAATGTCTAAAAATGGAAAAAAGATTTTAAATGTGTTAACAAAATATCTATAGATGGTAAAATGCATGTATTTATGCAATCTCAAATATTTACTGACATTGGTTCTTGATTCATGTATAAGTAAATAATAAGATCCCTGGTAGCCAAGGAAAAGTTAGACATATATATGAAGTCTTCAAAAAAGCTTCAGAAGTCTGTTAAAAATGAATCAGGCTTCATACCAGTAGCTCAGTGAGTGAGTAGGGCACCAGCCACATACATTGAAGCTGGAGGGTTCGAGCCCAGCCCAGCCTGCTAAACAACAATGACAACTACAACCAAAAAATAGCTGGGTGTTGTGGTGGACACCTGTAGTCCCAGCTACTTGGGAGGCTGAGGCAAGAGAATAGCTTAAGCCCAAGAGTTTGAGGTTGCTGTGAACTGTAAAGCTACAGCACTCTTCAGAGGGTGACTGAGTGAGACTCTGTCTTAAGAAAAAAAAAAATAATGAATCAAATATCACTTTTCAAGGCTTAAAAAGATACATATTGTGTAGCTAATTCTAGGAAATTGCTTTATCTTTTCTGCTATACAGTTTTAGTAACACGTTTATAATTTTTAAAACTTTCAAAACTCTTAATAACCCCATTATTTATGAATTTACTTGTTTTCCTGCTAGTATTAGTTATTCCACTAGTAGACTGTCAGTTACAGGAAGAAAAAGAACATGTTGGTTTTATTCACCAAGATACAGTCCTGTCTACTCAAAAATATCTGATAATGAAAACATATGTTCAAATTACTAATTATAACTGTGAAAAAGTATACTCCAATCATAAAAAAGTAATGTTTATTTTGCTATGGAATATATTGAGTATTGAAAAAAATTTATCAGGGGTCCTCAAACTTTGTAAACAGGGGGCCAATTCACTGTCCCTCAGATCATTGGAGGGCCGGACTGCGGGCCCAGGATGAGTCAGCTACTAAGCAGGACAGGCAGCAGTGGGAAAAACACCCAGCAGGCCAGATAAATATTCTCAGTTGGCCGCATGTGCCTGCAGGCCATAGTTTGAGGACACCTGAATAAAAATCTCAACTATTGACTGAATTAAACAGCAGATTTACACAGATAAGGAACTAGCAAACTTCCTTAAATATATCTTAAGCAATTATGCAAAGAGAAAAGATGAACTCTGTAAAATGAGTTTAAGGATTAATAATCTGAGAGGGCGGAGCCAAGATGGCGGACTGTAGCCAGCTTTTTACAGAAGCTCCCATCCAGAAGGAGGCTGAAAGGACAGAAGTTTAGCTAATTAGCTGATGGTTTGGAGCAGAGCCAAGAGAGAAGATTGAGGAGCACACTTCAACCTTCCTGAGGCGAGCTGCCAACCCCAAAAATACAATGAAAAGGTACAGAATCCACCACCAAGCGGACGGGAGTCCCCTCCCCCGCAACAAGGGCTCGCAGTTTACTCCATGCAAACAAGCGAGCAGAGTTCAAACTTCCTCCCACTCTATCCCACGGGAGAAACCCCCTAAAAACTGGGCCTCCTACCCCTGCTGG
>CAUYQV010154120.1:0-10134 GCA_963574575.1 Galagoides demidoff | reverse complement strand
GCCCGACCATTTTTTTGGTTGCAGCCATCATTGTTGTTTGGAGGGCCCGGGCTGGGGATTCGAACCCGCCACCTTAGGTGTACGTGGCTGGCGCCTTAGCCTATTGAGCCACAGGCGCCGAGCCATGAATAAGTTTTAACTGCAAATCCAGACTTCAGCTCATATTGAAGGAAAATGATTTTCAGAAGGAAAAAATCTACCTTGAACATTGCTTATTCAAATATTTGTTCACGAGGGAAAACAACTTGTCTCTTAAAATCTCAGAATAAGCAAGCCGAAGCAAACTGTGCTCATTTAAAGTTTGTGGTAATATTTATTGTGAATGATATTTAAAGTACATCGAAGTGTCAGAATGTCTATGGAACGCATCATTCTTCCAAGAACAGTTTAGTCTGAAGATGAATATCTGTGTCTAGCCACTATCATCTGGATGCTTCTTCCCTGTTTACACTAACAGTCTTAACCTTCAAGGAAATACCCTAATGAAGGATCATGCTGGGACAATCTGCTGGCTAAGCTACTCTATGCAGACCATTTTCATTATTTTAAATGTGTGTACCTGTGCCTATAAATACATGATTTCCATTTTACTCCTGTGTCATGAAGCTTAGGTACAGATCCATAAAAAAGCAACTCAGATACCTCGGAATGATCTAAACCTGATTTTAGCTTTGTATTTATAAATTTCTCCCTGGCTTCTTTGCATTTGTAATTGAATTTGCTGATAAGCACCTCAGGTATCTTTTTTAATCCCATGATTAGTAAAGCTTCCTTTAACAATGTGCAACAGTGATAGCTGTTATCTGTCCATTCGCCTTCATTTGGTTCATAAAAAAAAAAAAATTATGGGAAGCTCATTTTCTTGTATCTCTTTTCTACAAACAGATAAGCCAAGGAAAAGGAACAAGGCGTTTATTCTGCCCTAATTTTAGTCAATAACTGCTCACCAAAACTCCTGGCAGTATGTCTTCGTTTAATTAGTTTTCTGGGCATTGAGGGTCTAAAGAGACAACATATACATGGCAAATAATTAATTTTGCCCCCAATCTAAACTAGTGGTATTCAAGCTTTTTTGGTCGAGTCATTCTAGGAGATGCAGTTTACATGAAAACTGCATCTTAGTTCCTATGTGGTTCACATACTTAATGAACTAAATGTGCATATTTCTGCATATTTAGTTCACACCTAAATATATAAAAATAGCACTTTCTTAGCATATAACAAAACTGATTGTTGTACTTTATTATAACTAGTTATAAACAGCTTAAACTGATAAAATGCTATGGATTTGAATAACCTAAATGGATATTTACCTAGTAGGCCAAACTAAGGAGATTTTCCTGATTAATGAACAATACAGATATCTTAACTCATTTATTTAATTTAGCATGCCTCTGTCATCTCTTAATTAGCATAACCACTTTTTGATGTGAAAGGACCCTGATTATACTTCATGGCAGCTTAGGGATTTTCTTAACTGTTGCATGTTCCTGTACCTGGAAGTTGACAGCTTAACTATAACAACTATATAACAACTAACTAGTTAACAACTATAACACATTGGCTCATTTTGTTTAAAGGTAGTTTTTAATGCTTTGTTTTCTTTCATTTGTTTGTCTGTTTTCCCTTATACTTAGCTGATTGCTATTGCTACAGGCTACAAACTATGATTTTGGGGAGAAACAACAGTAAGCTTTAAAGGCTCTACTAGACACCTTGATAGTTGAAAATTAGGTAATAAAATTATGGATGTAAACTTCCTAGAATTGCATTAGTTCATAAGCCAATTTATTTATTGAAGAAATAATTAGAAATATTGGATTCCATTTAAAGTAGTACCTAATTTTATTAAAGAGGCTTTTTTGATGTTGCTGAATATTTTAATTTTAATACAGCCTTTTCATTAGAGCAAATTTTGTATGTGTGGTAAAGAACATTTAACATGAACCCTGCCCTCAACAAATTTTTAAGTGTACCATACAGTATTATTTATCACAGACGTGAGGTATATGTAGTTATTATTTATCACAGGTATAAGGTATATAACGTTTCCAATGTTATTCAATTGTGTACATTGAATATATGATGGATTTTCTGTATTAATTTAAGGCATTTTTAAAAAGCAAAACATTTGTGTGATTAAATGAGGCATAATTGCTATAGGAAATTAAACTATTTTCTAAATTTATAATCTGCAAAAATATTACACACCAACATCTTTGATAAGGTTCATCTAAGGAAGTTGAATTCATAGTTTTGATCGGAATTTAATAATATTGTTTCATCTAGGCACCAACATTTCAAAAAGCAATTTTTTAGCTAAAAATACTATAATTGAAATGAACATCACTACAAACACCTTTGCACTAAACTAATTTATCAAGAACAATGTCATTGAGCTGATTGGATTTTTTATGCCTTTTGTAAATTTAGACACATTGGGTTTAAAGAATTCTTGTATGTCTCAGAAAACCACAAAAAATATAGGTTACACTCCTTATGATTTTTCATATGACAGATTTTTATTTTCACATCATCCCAAAATTGGTTGTGTAGAGAAGTCTACTATCTTAAGAGAGTGTATATAATTTATTGGAATCTTAATAAATCTCCAATGATAGTATTTCTCATAATCTAATACTTTCTCACCTACGTGCTTATTGAGGTTTAAAATTCTCAGGGTGTGTTGTCAGAAATATTTACCTCCATGATTCCTACAAAGTTTTCTGTACTGTCTTGGGGTCCCTTAAATTGGAACGCAGCCTTGAGCTCTCTTACATAGCTGGAATAGTCACATAGGCACTCACTGCAAGGGAAACATGTGCTGTGCTTGCTATCCAGACCCAACCAAATTGCTTGAACTGGATTCTTTCAACAGTGCTGGACAACATAATTACTTTATTCACAATTCCCAAACAGAATTACTCATTAAACTATTTCCTGATCATTTTAAAAGTCACTTCCATGCTTCCTAAAACTTTTTGTTATTTTTTAAGTAATGGTTATAATTAATGGCAAGGTAAGTGTTGAAAGGCAATTGTTCATGTGTGTTTCATGTTGTTGCCTGTGTCATGAACAATGTCAATCATTAAGAGTCTTAGAAAACAGAGTGTCTCCCTCATGAGCCAAGGGCAGTTACACGTACTAACAATTATAAAAGGCTCAGGTTCCTCAAGTTTGGATCCTCTCCTGTAATAAAACCCACTGTGTGTCCTGGCTCAAATCTTAGTCCATGTGTATTTACTCCTTGTTGGGGGCAAGGGAACTTGACAGAAATATGCCTTTGCTGACTATAGCATTGTAATAAAGTATTCTGTCTTTCACCTAAAAATATTATCTTCTCCATTATCCATGAAACTGTGATAAATTAACATGCTTACTTACAAGTAAGTTAAAACCTTAAGCCCTTTGCAATCCTTAACGGTAAATCAATATCTATGTGACATTAACAAGAAAGCTACCTGCTTGTCTAAAGTGTGTCAGAACAGCTCACAGAGGTTTTCTGTATGACTCAGGCATATGCAAATGGAAGGACTTTATTAATTATCACTGTGGTTACAGTGTCTTTCATCTTGTAATACAGTCATTATCGTATAGATTGTGTATTAAAAGGAGATTGGAGTTATGTGGATAAATACATTAATTATGAAAAATATAAAAATAAGATAAAAGTGTTTACCTAAAAAATCTAATTCTATATCATTCTTTGTGTCATCATTCTATTGTCTCAGGACAAGAGATATAAAGAAAAGGACTATAAAAAAAATTTGCTTACTTTGAACAAACAACCCATAGCTACACTCACCCATGAAGCATCAAAACTGAATATTGTATTTTATCACCACTGTAATTAATCAGCTGAAGCTTGTACAAGTTGACTATTGAACAACCTTGAGATTATAAAGTGAAGACCTTTTCCTGATCAATGAGCAGTGGAATGAATGCATTTTATCTAACTATATACAGATCAAAAGACTTATTCTATCCTCTCCAGGATACTAATTTTTAATGCTTAATTAGCACAACCTTCATAAACTCTCATTTCCTAGTCCTTAAAAATGAGCATTTTGCCCTCCAAAGACTACTGAGTATTTTTTAATGGTGTCCATGTACTATTTTATGCAATTAATAGACTCAAATTTTAATTTTTTTTTAGTTCTAGTTGTATGTCTAATTCGTAAACAGTATAAAACTGAAAATAAATTCATGAAGCAATTATACCCTTATTATTATGAAATTATCTAATATTTATGACTTGTTAAATTTGATTATTTTAAACAATGCTGGTAATGAACTCCAACTGAGTTAATGAACTACGAGTACATTGTGGCCTGCATTTTGAAGAACACATTGATGTAAATTCTTTGTTAATTATATTTATTACACAAATTACTGGGCCAGAATGATATTTGAATTTCTGCTCCAATATCTTGTAGCTTTGTAACCTTAAAAATTTGTTCTTAACAATCTTACCTTTGTCATTATATGTAAAATGTGCTCATAATACTAGTTACCACATATAATGACTTAAGAATTATATTAGAAAATGTGTAAAGCAGGTAATTTGGGGCCTATTAGTTATTCTCAAGAAATTTATTGGTATTAATCATGAACATAGAATATCAGTGTATTTAATGTCATAATTACTGAGAATCAATTTTTGAAATTTTTTATCATGCAATATCACTTATTGAAAAAGTTTCTTCTATATGAATTCACACTCACATTTGAAATAAATCTTTCTTTAAAAAATTTAAGCAAGTTACGTAATAGATTAAGAATTTATTGGTAATTTTGAAAAAATTTAATAAGTTTATGTGAATCTAGAAGATTTCAATGATTATACATGGCTGTCTAGAAAACATAGAGCCATAGTTCACACTATTTGTCATAGTACAGTGGCTAGATACTTACCAGGTAGCCCTCATATCGTCAAACATCCTATTGTTCCTTTGGGACTATAAAATGTTCTCTTATTTGGTAGAATTATTACATAATAAATTGTAATTGAAAGAATCCTATTTTCTTTTACTTTATTTATTTATTTATTTTGAGACAGAGTCTTACTATGTCAACCTCAGTAGAGTGCTCTGGCATCACAGCTCACAGCAACCTCAAACTCTTGGGCTTAAGTGATTCTCTTGCTTCAGCATTTCAAATAGCTGGGACTACAAGGTGCCTGCCACAATGCCTGGCTATTTTGTTGCAGTTGTCATTGTTGTTTTAGCTGGCCCAGGTCAGATTCGAACCTTCCAGCCTCAATGTATGTTGGCTGGTGTAATCACTGTGCTATGGGAGCAGAATGCGGAACTTCTTTTACATTCTTTAAACATTATTATGGGATTTCTTTGCCACGTATTAATATGAGATATATAAAATTATTTCCCTGTGATTATTTTTATTATATTACATCTATCCATTATTGTTGATCAAATGTATCAATATGTTGTTCCCAATGTAGCTCTTCTATGTGAAAGTCAGATATTTAATGAATATTCGGTGGAGTCTAGTAAAGCTGCCCCTAGACTCCACCGAAAAGCTATTAGATCTTGAAATCAAATTCAGTAAAGATTCAGGATATTAAAAAATCATACATAAAATCAGAGCATTTCTGGACACGGATAATGAACTAGCTAAAAAAGAAACCTAGAAGACAATCCCATTTACAATAGGTACAAAAATAAAATAAAATAAAATAAAATACCTAGGAATAAATTTAACTCAAGAAGCAAAAGATCTGTGCAAAGAAAACCATGTAACAATTGATTAGTCATGGATCGGAACAGTTAATATTGTTAAAATATATATCTTGTTACTTGGTTCTTTGTATCCTCAATGAATCCCCAACAATAAAAAAAGTATACATTGTTGCTACTATGGTTATAACAAATACACAGTTGTGGCTATAAACACACACACACACAAACACAAGAAATACACTGTTGTTAACTGTATTCATCCCACCATGCTGTCAAACATTAGAACTTATTTCTTCAATGTAATTGAAGGTTTGTATTCATTAATACATTTCTCTTCTTCCCCAACTGTACCCCCACTCACACACAATACACACAACCTTTCAGCCTCTGGTAACTATCATTCTACTCTCTCCCTCAATGTGACCAACATTATTAGCTTCCACATGTGAGTGAGAACATGTGATCATTTGCTTTCTGGACCTGACTTATGTCACACTATGTACTGACCATTCATGTTACTTCATATTACAGAGATTTTTTTTTGACCCTGTATTTGATAATGAATTCTTAGTTATTACAACAAAAGCATGAGCCAAAGAAAAAAATAAATTAGGTAGGATGCAAGCACTCTAATTTATACAAATAATCAACACATCCCATAATGGCATAAATGTATTCATGATCTATGTACAAATGACTTAATAAAAAAAGGAAAGAAATAAATTAGATTTCTCCAATATTAAAATCTTTTGTAGAACAAAATATATATCAAGAAAGGGTATAATGCAAGGGTACATGTTGGATCTATTAGTATAGAGTATAAACGTCTTAACACAATAACTAAGTAAACAAGGTGAGGTATATATTTTTAAAAAAGGGAAAAGACAACCTTCAGAATGGGATAAAATATCTCTAAATCACATACTTTATGAGAACCTAATATTCAGGATATATAATTATCTCCTAAAACTCAACAACAAAATAATACATAACCCAATTAAAAATGATCAAGAGATTGAATATACATTTATACAAAAAGAAGTACAAAGTAGCACATGAAATCATGCTCAATATCATTAGTTATTAAGGAAGAAATAATCAAAACCATGAGACACCTCTTCATGCCTTCATTCATACAAGGATGACTATGATAGAAAGAAAAGGAAAAAAAAATAAACAAGTGTTGGTAAAGATGTGGAGTAATTGGAAAAATTGTGTATTGCTGCTGGGGATTTAAATCAATGTAGCCACTGTGCAAAGCAGTTTGATGGTTTCTCAAAATTCAAATCATAAAATTACCACATGAACCAAGCAATTCTACTCCTGGATACATGCCTGGAAGATTTGAAAACAGGGATTCAAACAGGTATTTCTCTGTGGTATTAATTCACTGTGGTATTATACACAGAGCCCAAAGTGGAAATAACCCAGATATCCACCAGCAGATGAACAAAAGGCTATATGCACATATGGGATAATAATACTCAGCCATAAAAGTGAATGAAATTCTAATTTGTTGAACTACAGGGAGAATAGGGACCAAAGACCCCATGTTTGGCAAGGGAAAACATCCCTGCCAGCTAAGCAGGGCAGAACAAGGAAAAGTTAGCTAGTTTAGCTTAAATGAGCCACTGATAAATTTCTTATCTGTTCAAGTTTCCTGCTTTTCCTGGAAACCCGGCCTATAGGAGATATAGCTAGCTATGATAGAAAGAAAAGGGAAAAAAAAGTGTTGGAAAAAATGTGGAGTAATTGGACAAATTGTGTATTGCTGCCAGGAATTTAAAGCAATGTAGCCACTGTGGAAAACAGTTTTATGGTTTCTCAAAATTCAAATCATAAAATTACCAAATGAACCAAGCAATTCTACTCCTGGACGCATGCAAACACTCTGAAGAAATAATGGCCACAGGGGATGCTATGTACAAAGCCTGGCAAGAAACGTTAACTAAGCTGCCACCTGCCCATTCAACAGCCAAGGCAAATACCCATTGTGGAGATTTGTATTTTGCTGGGGCAGAGATCAAGGGAACAGCTCCAGCCCAGAAATAGGGGTAGAAGAACTCACATCCCTTCTCACACAGGAAGACCCTCTGTGGTGAAGATGAGAGGAACATTCCTCTCTCCCATCAATTCTTCATAGTAGATTGGCAGCAGTGGAGTTTTATTCCACAGTGAACTAGAGGAGATTAACACCCCATAGGAATCTGTGTGTGTAGCCACAGACAGGACTCTGCTCCCACACAAGGCTCAGGTTCCGGATTTCTCAAGGCTGTTCAGACCCTTACAATGAAGGCTTACAGAAACAGTAGGAGCTGGGGATGTATTTCTTCCCTTCCTCTGGGCTAATGAGCAAATAGCCTTCAATAAAAGCTGAGTGAAACAAACACTTGGGGTCACTCTCCAGAACCCCATAAACCGGCAGTGGGGTCCTATGCTCCCACCTTTGAAAATGCTATTCTGTGTCAGGTTATAACAAACGGGCAGTGGCCCACTTTGTTATAACAGGATAGGTTGCAACCGAGCATAAAAGTAGGTGTATTTATTTGGATCTCAGGAACAACGAATAAATGTCTAATAGAAAAGATAGAAATAGATTTTGGGGCAGCACCTGTGGTTCAAGGAGTACGGTGCCGGCTCCATATACCGGGGGTGGCGGGTTCAAGTCTGATCCAGCCAAAACAGCAAAAAAAAAAAAAAAAAAAAGAAAGAAAATAGATTTTGAAGTGTATAAACAGTCTTTGAAAGAGTTGAAATAGGAATGAAGACTAGTTGAGCAGGTATTTTGCTTAGCATTAAAGTGATGAAGGATTATTTCCATTTTATAATGATTGCTTTATATGAGGGTGAGGCATAATGTGCCCTGTTATTTAATGTAGAAATTAGATCACTTACTCTTTAAACTCGTAATGGAAAGGGGAAAAACTGGGCTTTTAGAATAATGAGAACAAATAACCTCACTGAAAAGTGAGTCATGGGATATAAGCTGGACAAAGCAGCATAGTAAGAGAAAAAGATTTTTTGCAATTGGAAATAATATAAGGCTTAGTGAATTAAGACTTCTGATAAAATCAAAACACAAGTGGTTGAACAAATGAGCTGGAAGTGAAGAAATGTGGGAGTTATGAAACAGAATTTATGCAGGATGCTTCTGTAGGTGAAACTGATGTAGATATGAAAAGATGTGCCCATGGAATGCTGGCCTGAAGTGTTTCGGAAGAATAATCATTACAAACAAGTAGTACAAGGACTGAGATGTGGTGTTGACTATGTCATTCCCCATAATCCTTCAGCAAGGATTATGACAGAAGTAAGGAAGGGAGGAGGTCTGTGGGCCTGTCACTAAAGTTCTTAGTAATGGAGAGTCACCGATTGTGTTTCCTTTTTTTCTTCTTCTTTTTTTTTATAATGTTCTTTGCTACTTTTTTTTTTTTTTATTAAATCAAAGTTTTGTACATTCATGCAGCCATGGGGTACAGTGTGCTGGTTCTACATACAATCTGAAATATTTTCATCAAACTGGTTAACAGCCTTCATGTCATTCTCTTAGTTATTGTGTTAAGACATTGATATTCTACATTTAGAAAGATTCACATGTATCCTTGTAAGATGAACCATAGGCATGGTCCCATCAAAGACAATAACATCACTTAAAGAAAACATGATAAAATTAAACTATGTGATGTTAATGTGTGTACAATTTGTGTACTTATTTTTTCTTGTGAGAGAAAGGAAGGGAAGCAGAAGAGTAATGTACAATTCCTTAAATCTTTTCTTCACTATAACATATATAAAAGAATCCAAGCCATAGACATCTCTCTCTCTCTCACTCTCTCTCTCTCTTTCTCTCTCTCTCTCTATATATATACATATATATAAATTATATATACATATATTTTATCATTCAATAATATGCATGTTATACATATATTTTTTCTCTCTATATATGAGAATATATATAATAATATACATTTTATACATACATATTCTCTGTCTCTCTGTCTCTCTGTCTCTGTCTCTCTCTATATATATAATATGTGTGTGCGTATATGTGTAAAATGGGTCTTCTTGAAGAATAAAAATTCAAGATCCTGACAGTGCCCATAGGTCAGTGGTTATGGCACCAGCTGTTGGGTTCAAACCCGGCCCAGGCCACCTAAAAAACAATGACAACTGCCACAAAGAATAGCCAGGCGCTGTGGCAGGCACCTGCAGTCTCAGCTACTTGAGAGGCTGAGGCAAGAAAATCGCTTAAGCCCAAGAGTTTGAGGTTGCTGTGAGCTGTGATGCCATGGTACTCTACCCAGAGTGACAACTTGAGACTGTCTCAAAAAAAAAAAAAAAAAAAAAAAAATATACTTAAATGTTTTTAAAACACATTTTTTTAAAATTTGTAATTTAAAATAAAAATTAAAAAAAAATAAATTTAATGGTT
>CAUYQV010154118.1:0-16811 GCA_963574575.1 Galagoides demidoff | reverse complement strand
AAAATTATCCAATGTACTCAGTACTACTACAAAACTAAATACTTAAACTTGGGAAACAGTAGTTGAGATGAAAGTTTCTTTCCAGTATGTATAACCAATATACATTTTTAGTATATGCTAAAATCTCTACTCACAGCTCAGTCACAAACATTAAACGTAGTAAACAAACATTAAAAAATCTGGATCCTTCTGAAGGTGCTCAGGTTTATACATTTAATAAGAACATCTAACTAGTCTTCAGAATCTGCTTTCCATACAATTAAATAATGTTTACATTAACTAAAATTATTAAGTATTGAACATATAGTCCAGATGACAGGAAACGAACTGGTACTGTGCAGCATCCTCTCCATACTCAGCACAGGAGCCTTTATGAGCATCACTACCGACATGTGGGTTACTGCTGGTGTGTGTTCTCTGTTGCTGACTGCGTGCTGAGCATGCTCCGGAGCCAAGATCATTTCGAGAAATCGATTGCAGAGAGTCAAGGGTACATCAGCTGGCCCAACCTTACATGCAGAATGAAGGTGAGGGGAGTCTTAGGAAGAGCAGCAACTCATGGAACTTGAAAAAAATATTATCTCTAAACTCTATGAGAAGCTGAAACTTGACAATAGTTTGTGGCAATATAGCTCCATTAGTACAATGCTCTTAATAACGAGCACTGCAAAATTATCTTATTTGGCCATTATGGCACCAAGAGCATAACTACCTAATCTTTTGATTGAAGTATAAAAATATGCAGTATGAGAAAATGTATTCAACTCTTGACTTCTTTGAAATTCCATTTAATCTTGTTTTTTTTTTTTTGTTACTCATTAAATATTTTAGTCCAATGAATACTCCGTATTTCTGAAATACAAATGACAGAATTGATGTATGGTGGTAAGATACGTTATTTTGAATTAAAAAGACATTAAAAATTTAAAAAGACACATGTGCTTGAAACATCATCAATGAAAACATTTTTATTGTCAAAAGGTGTTGTAAATATGTCAGCAAATGCAAAGTAAAATATATAAAAAAATTAATTCACATTGTGAATTTTAATAATTTTATCCACACACTTTTTCTAGTGTGTAATGACTATTAATATTGACTATTGCAAAATTTGCTTGACTTACACAGGTATTTTAAAACTGACATAGAAATAGTTTCAATATTTTTACATAATCACAGGTATTTTAAAATTGACATAGAAATAGTTTCAACATATTTACATAATCAGTTTATAGTCAAATCTGATATAATATACAGCTTAATTATTTAAAAGACAAACAGAATTTAATGAAAAGCTATGTTAATCATGCTAATTTAGACATTAGGCTCAATTCATTCTTCTTTGGAACCTCTCAAAGTAAGTGGATTATAGTCAAACAAAAGATGTTAATATACTTTAATTTCTTTGGAATGTCTTTCTTGATTTCAACGTTTTATTATTAGCATTTGGAACTTGTGTATTTTATGTACAATACCTGTGAGTTTTATAAAGTTTAAAAGTGTAATATGATATTATCTTCAGCTCATTTTTCTCAGTAGACAATATGTAATAAATCATAGTTTGAACAGGCACACTGACTTGTAAAGTAAAACAAAACCAAAAAAATTAAAACAAAATGTCAGAGTTTTGTACTTTTCTTCATGTTGAATTTGTACATATTCCATTAGATTTACAACTAACTTATAATTTATAACTATTTTCCTTTTAATCATGTGAATGTTATCAAGGTTTTAATTTCACTTCCACTTCTTCATTGCTGGTTTATAGAAAAGCAATTGACCTCTGTATTTTGTCCCTATATCCTGCAACCTTGCTCTAATCTCAAGGGTTTTTAGTTTTCTTATTTGTCGTTGTCAATTCTTTTGGATTTTCTACATATGAAGAATGAGAGCTTATTTTCTTCATTACCAATGTATGTACTTTTATTTTTATTTTATTTTATGTTTTTTTGTTTTTGGCTGGTTTGTTTTTATCTATGACTTTGGGTATGATGTTACAAGGCTGTAATGAGAGGGGACAATCTTGCCTTGTTTTGACCACCTTACAAGAAACGTTCCAGACTTTCCTCATGAAGTGTGATTTTACCAGGGTTTTTATTACCCTTCTTCTTCATCAAATTGAGGAAATTTTGCTCTATTTCTAGTTTTTATCATGAATGGGTGTTAGATTTTGTCAAAATTTTTTTCTGCCTCTATAAATAATTATGTCATTTTCTCATTTTACTACACTGATAGATTACATACAATTAATTAATTTTCG
Organism: Galagoides demidoff; assembly: GCA_963574575.1. Classification (NCBI taxonomy): domain Eukaryota; kingdom Metazoa; phylum Chordata; class Mammalia; order Primates; family Galagidae; genus Galagoides; species Galagoides demidoff. The sequence continues at coordinate 14,551 of CAUYQV010154118.1, read as the reverse complement.
AATGTTAAACTGATCTTCCAAATATGGGATAACTGTAACTTTGCTGTGGTAATAATTCTTTTCACACATTATTAGATTTGGTTAGTAAATATGTTTCTGCACAGATTTATATCTATTTTCATAAGAGGCATTGTATTGTAGTTTTTTTAATAATTTCTTTTTCTAGTCTTAATATTAGGTTAAGGCCAACGTTATAAAATGCATTAAAAAGTATTCCCTCTGCTTCTGGGACATATCATAAAAAACTGATATAATTTATTACTTAAATGTTTGGTAGAATTCACTGGTGAAGCTCTCTGGGTCTGGCGCATTCTGTGTTGGAAAGTCATTATTGATATAATTTATTTAATAGATGTAGGTCTGCTCAGATTATCTATTTCTTCTTTTGTGAGTTTCAGCAGATTGTTTCTTTCAAGAAACGGGTTTATTTTATCTAGGTTATCAAGTTTCTGGGCAGAGTTCTTCATATTCCTGTATAATACTTTCAACATCCACAGTGTTCTTCAGTTGTCTCTCCTGTTTCATTTCTGATATTAGTTATTTATATTCCCTTTGTTTTTCCTACTCAGCCCAGCTAGAGGCTTCTAGATTTTCTACATCTTTTCAGAAAAAACAACTATTTGCCTTATTTTCTCAATTGATTTCTTATTTTTGGTTTTCATTGATCTCTGTTCTAATTTTTACAATTTTTTTCTTATGGATACTTTGTATTTAATTTGCTCTATTTTCCAGAGAGAGAGATCTTCTTTTTTAATATACGCATTCAGTGCTCCAATTTTCCCTTTAAATACAACTGTTACTACATCTCATGTATTTTTATGTTGCATTTGTGTTTTCTGAGAGTTGCTTTTTGACTCATAGGTTATTTACAAGAATGCTGTTTATTTCTCAAGCATTTTTCAGCTATTTTTCTGATATTGATTTCTAGTTTAACTTCATTGAGATCTGAGAACAATGCATATTTTCTTTTCTTTAAAATTTTTTAAAGTCTGTTGTGTGGTACAGAATGTGGACTACAGTTATGAATGTGCCCCTTGGTAGAATGGATAATCTATTGTTTTTGAATAAACTAATCTGTAGGTGATGATTGATAGTACTGTGGGGTTCAACTAGGCCTTACTCAGTTTCCTCCATTGAATCTGTTCATTTCTGAGAGAGGAGTGTTACAAAGTCCAGCCATAATAATGGGTCCATTTATTTCTAGTTTTTCTTCACCTGTTATGATGCTTTGTGGTTAGCCTCATATACATCAAAGGTTATATCTTCTTGCAGTGCTGACACCTTTGTCATTGTGAGATGACCCTTTCTATCCCTAGTAAAATTTCTTGCTTTGAATATTCACTCTGATTTTCTTTTGAGTAGTGTTAGCATCCTATGCCTTTTCCCGTCCTTTTATTTTTCAGTCCATATGTCTTTATAGTTTAAGTGGGTATCTTGTAAACAACATATATTTTGGTCATTTTTTGTACATTCTAACAATTTCTGTCCATTATGTTATGTGAGGTAACACAGTAAAGGGAAACCAAAACTGCATATTCTTACTTATAAGAGGGAGCTATTCTCCAGATATGCAGGAGTATGTAGAGTTGTACAATGAACACTGGAGACTCAGAAGAAGGGAAGGTACTAGCTGGGTTAGAGAAGACACATTACCTATCAATTGCAATGTACACTATTCTGTGATGGCTACACTAAAAATGCAGACATTATCACTGTACAATTCATCCATGTGACCAAAAAAACTCCTATCTCTAAGTCTATCAAAATAAAAAAGTATCACAGGAATGGAGGAAAAAGTATCCAATGTACACACCCCTATTACGAAACTAATTTATACCTTTTATATGAAAGCTATAACCAAATAGCCTAAGAATGTGGGGAGGGGGGAAGGAGAAGGAAGGGGGGGAATGGGTGGAGGGAGGGGAATTGGAAGGACCATTTTTGAGGTTTATCTTACAAGGGTACAAGTGAATCTCTCTAAGAGTAGAATGAGAAAGTTTTAAAACAATAACTGAGAAAATGACATGAAGGCTGTGTTGATCAGTTTGATGGAAGTATTTCAGATTGCATGTGAAAACCCCACACTGTACCCCAGAAGTGTATTAATGTACATAGTTACCATTCAATAAAAAAATAATAATAATAAAATAAATAAATAAATAAATAAATAAGTCCAAATAAGTAAGAAAATAGGGCAGTAAAATAATATCAAAGAGAATTAAGAGAGCTTCTAGCTATAAGAAAATTGATAAAGATTACTAAGAGCATATTAGCATTTCCTGCTTTGTGTTTCTCAGTATTTCTTTGTATCCCATCCTACAACAAGAATCCAGATATTGAGAACCGTATCTTATAGTTAATCTCAAAAGCCAGGGTAAGATCCAGCATTCAGACTTTCTACCCTTTTGTGACTGATTCTATCATTAAGTGCAGCCAAATAGAACATGATACAAATATGTTACTTGTGATATAAAATCAACTTTTGATCACTCTTATCTCAGAATAATTTTATTCTATCTTAGACTAATAATTTGTAGGTTTAAAATATTTAAGTTCTTGAAAATTGAAATACCACTGATTATAACATATGCTAATTACTATAATTATGAAGAAGGAAAGTATGAATTTCACACATATAGCATGAAACAAAGCTTGACTATCACAATTTTTAGCAGGCAAGCCTCTTATTACTTGTGCTAATTCAACTTAGTATCCATTAAAACAGTATGCATATGCTTTAGGTAAAATTTTAATAGTACATGATATTGAGATTTATTTAGACAACTTTTGTAAACATGTTCAGCCTGAAGAGGGTTGCTTATCAAAGAAGTGTCACACTTCTTGCTCTGGGTGATTGCTACTATTAATATCTATTAACAGATAGCATTGATAGTGCTGTAAAAGTTCAAAGTGATTTAAAAATGCATTATTTCCATGATTAACCTAATCTAATCTATGAAGAAAGTCAGAAATATATAATCTTCTCAAATTTACAACCAGGGAAAATGATAGTTAAGAAACTTAAAATTCTTGCTCAATGTTCCATATCAAAAAAAAAAAAAATGAGGTCTTGGTTTCTCATGGATTTTCATTCCCCTTTTCTGTTTAATATGAATAATAAATTCTCCTCTAGATTTTAATTTAAGCTGATATAAACAAAAAGTTATTTAAACTTATTAAAGTATCCATTAACTTTTTCTTCTGATAGGCCATAAAATTATCTCGATAGCATATGTTATCTCAGATAACATAATAATAACCGATGCTGGTATGTTAGTTGGCTCGCATTTCAGTTTCATTGTAGAGTAAACTGAAACAGAGAAGTTAAGCAATGTTTCCAAAGTCACAATAAACACAGAACTATTCTAATCAGGAGATCCAGTCACTCAGCCTCTTCACTATTAAACACTGGATTACAGTATTTTTAAACAATGTAATAATCTCCCCGGTTAAATAAATCCCCTTCCCAGATAAATGATTTTAAAATATTTTAATAAATGAAAAAATGTGATCTGTTATTCTTTGCACTGAGTACAGTATCTGCGGGGTGACAGAGAGGGAATGTAAGACTCAACTGAACTACGCAGCATAGTCAGCAAACAGAGGGCTGCTCTACAAAGAGTCCACGTGTGAGCATAAGAGACTTCCTGCTCACAGTATAATGTAGGTATCTCTGAGAATATGAGGTTCAAATGGATGGGATTCTAAAATACTTTATACACGTGACAATGAAATAAAAAAGTAAATCTGAGATATAGGTAGCATTATAATATTAATTTTCAGTAGCTGAAATTTAAATTTTTTTCAAATATAATTGAGGCTATTGATAACATCCTTAGTACTTTAACACGGCATGAACACTTGATACACATATTTGAAGAGGATAAAAAGAATTACTTGAAATGAAAGAAAGAATAAAAATAGACACATTTCCAAATCATTGATTAATCCTACTACACGGTTTCAGATACAATCTCAAGTGAATATGGTTTTTCCTTTCCAGATTATTGACTTTCGATTAAATTAAAAAAAAATAGAATCCAGAATAAATTAATGAGATGCAGGTAAACAATTGGAACTTAATATTTTCATCTGACTTTTAAAGACATGTATTTAAGATGGTTTAGTTTGCACTGTGGCTTGACAAATTGACAAGCACATACACTGAGATCTCATTGAAAAAGAGGTTATTTTTAATAATAGTAGTACAGCTGGAAAAAACTTCATTTGCAGAAATTCCATGAAAATCTCACATTAAGACCTTTTAGGATACCTTGCTCTTTGGAAATCCAAAACCTAGAAGATGTAATATTTTTGGAATCATTCTGCGTGCATTTGTTGAATGAGTTTCAGCAATTTTTCTGGGAATCAAAATCATAAGACATATGAGAGTTGCATTTCCTCCTTTGCCTGATGGAACCATTGTGCTTGGCTAGACTATCTGACAGGACCTATAGAGCTTCCCTGTGAATAGAAACCTTGCTAAGCCCCTGGTAAGCAAAGCAAATTAAATAAGCAACAGAGCCTTTCAGTGCAGGGCTTGTGCTGCACATCCGCCAGTGATTTCTATGGAACAATGAGATGGTAAGAAAGTGACTTGCATGAGCTCCTCTCCCCCAGGTACGAGGTCACTTCCAGCACACACTCAGGTGTGTGACATTCATGTGATGTATGGAACTGTCAGGCATTCTATCCCCTAGGGAACAGTCGCTTAAGCTTAGGACTGGATCTGTTGTATGGTTTCCTGAACTTTCACCATTTCGGTTCTTTCCATTTAGGAAAATTTTGCGTTTTTTGCACCACATCTGCATGAACTTTCACACGCTGTCTCTTTTTCCCACTCCGACCCTTCTACACCCACACACGTAGTTAAGGTCTAATGCAACCGTGAGAGCTATGTGGTAAAACCAGATGGCCTTTGGACAGATCTGTATAAGACATTTGTGTATTACCAGGATATAAATCATATGACCCTAGAATTTTGACTTCAAGATCAAGAATGTAAGTATAGTAAACAATGGTAAACATACAGAATGCATTTTGAGGGGGGGTTAGTTAAAAAGTAAATTATGAATAAAAGTCTAGATACAACAAAGAAAGCCATAAAAGTTAAGTGACTGAGGATTGCTTAAAAAAAAAAAAAGGATTTCTTGAAAAATCTGTCTGTGTGAATTATATTAACAAGACAAATGATTAAACATATTTTAGTGTTCTAATTAGATACCTTTTGTCCCCTCACTACAATTTTAGATTTATAATACAAGTCAAAGTTTGATATAAAAAGCAATCATAAGCCATTAATTTACTAGTTTTGAATTACATTTCTATTTAATTAACTCTATTTTTTATTTTGTTATTGCCATTTCAAAAGTCTTGACTGGGAGCCTTCAGTGTGGAACACTACTATTTAATATCATCGTGCGTATGTCCAGTTAGTGGCTACAATGATCGAGACCATTTCTTTTGTGTTTCAGTCTATGAAATGCATCAGATAAACTTAGTGTCATTGCTGGAGTTAGTACGGAAGCCACTCTGCCATATGTTGAGTTCATCTTTTTTTGAAAACTTCAGAAGATGATGCAGATAAAAGTCTAATATAATTATGTATTTTTTTCTTTAAAGTCTAGACTGGTGTTTTTAAACTGCATTTTGTAGTAGTTACAAGGAGAAGAGTTTATTTTGTTTTGATAAGTCAGCATCACCTACATGACAGTATGAATCAGTGGACCCGTAGTGGGCTCACCTTCCAGTTACAAGCACATGTCAAAAATGTTCAGGGTGATGTCACCCACCATCCTCAACACAAGCTCAATTGTTTAATTTCACCCTATTCAACACACTCAGTGGTAAGAAATGTTATGTTTTCACAAATATGTTTAATGCAAACTGCATAATGATGTTGCAAAGAAAATGATTTATAATCTGAAATATAAAATGCTGTAATACACACTATCATACTCAGAAAAAGGAATTCTAGTTCCATTTCTTGAAATTAGACTTGAGCTACATAGTAGTTTTCAAATAACAATAAAATCATTCTAAATGCCTTGAAAATTAAGTTCTTGAACATAGGTTGGATATCAAGTAATATCTTAACTGAACTAAGAGAAATAGGGTTGCAACCATTCATGTGGCTTTGCATCAAATCAGTAAAGTAAAATTAACTGATTTTTAAAAAGGTGACAAGGATAAATTCAAGCAATACAGTTAATTCCTTGATTTACCAAAATAAACTAAAGTGACACAGTCTTCCAGGTTTACATATGCTAAGTAATCCCACTAAATATCTATAAGCTAGTTACAAAAGATCTAAAAACATGAGTAAGAAACAGTTGCATCAAACAGACACAGACACATAAACTGGTAGAATACTCAGATACAGACATGAAAATTATTCACATTAATTAATAAATAATTTAAGATTGTATGAAAGCCTCCTCTCAATCTTTTTGAGGAAGTATCCTACAGGCAGACATCTCAACATTTTGCTTCATGAGGAGAGATGCCGTCTGATGTGAGGGTGTAGTAACTACATCTTGACTCATCTCCCAGAGAAAAGAAAGTACAAAACAGCTGGTGGAGAGGGGGACCAGCATACGGGTCCACAAGCTAAACGAAGTAGAATAGGGTGTGTAGAAGTATTGAAAAGTAGAAATTAGGTGAGATGCCAAAGACACTGAAGTCACATACGACTGACTTTTTTCAATCATTTAAACAAATGTCAATTGAGCTGCTGTCATGTTCTGGCCCCACGCAGCCACTGGGAAGAGGAGCAAAACGGATAGTTATGCTCTAACCTGCAGACACGCCGTACCCTGGTTTGTATGCTAAAGATGAGTGAGAACTCTGTAAAAGATAATTATAGAATTACAAGAACCATAATTACAGGATTGTGAGGATGCTATTATATACGTGTTCAGAGGATGAGGACATTTCGTTTCTCCCGAGTGACTCTTTTCCCTGTTGTATCTCTCTGATCCGTCTTTATGGCTTATTTTCTTGTATTTAGTTCTTTTTTCTTCATCTTTGTCTTTTTCAATCAGGATAAACATTAAATCAATAAATATGAAGAACAACGATTTTCCTACAACATTTCCCCCCTTTACCTTCAGGGCCTGACAGTCCCTGAAAAATATTCCCAGTGCCGTTTGGGAAGAGTTACCAAGCTTCCTCCAGGGTTGGCCTCCCTGCCTGCCACAGTGAGAGCGTCTCTAGACAGGGTCCACTACACACTTCTAAACAGCCGTGGTGAATAGCTGCTCTATCAGAATAAAATATCACATCAGTTTAGAGAGATATTCTGTGCATTACTTACATGTTTTCTTAAGAGGCTGCTGATAACTTTGCTACCTGGCTTTCCCAGGCAGCTGCAGTCCACAGAACGCTTTTTATTACCGAGTCTCTGGCATTCCCCACTCATCCTTTCTCTAAGCCTGCCCATCTCCCTGGGGTTTAGAGGAAAACATGGACACTACTATTGTGAATAATTCTTGTGTATAATTTCTTCAAAAAGCTTTTGGGCAGTAACACTTAACAAGAAAAGTTACTATTAGTTGTGACAGATCAAAAGGCCACCAGAGCTGCTCGGTGTAGGGTGTGAGGCATAAAACCCTCAGGTTCAGCAACTCAAACTTTCTTCTCTGACGACAACACGCTTACTTTTTGAGCCTTTGCTTCTCACCTTGACAGTTTGCTGATGAAAGCAAGTTGTGAATTACGACTTTGCTTAAGTTCCCATTAAGACTTCTATCCCCTCTAAGCAACAGAGTCCAGCAAAGCAACTGAGTCAACATAACACTCAGACATTTTAGCATTTAAAAGGCCAAAGCGGGTTTAAATGCCAGAGTAGCAAGAAATTCTCAGACCTATCTCCAATTGTCTGATGCTGTAAAGTGTAATCTGATTTTATTTCAAAGATGTAATTTGACCCGTCCCACCTATCGTTCTTACCAGTGGAAAGGATCATATTAATATTGATACAATAGATTTAAATTATCTAGTAAATAAAATGAATTCACCCCCCTTGATTGTTCTGTGTATTTGGATGTAATTGTATTAGAGCATGTTTATTTTTCCCCTACTATATATTTTTAAAAGGTAGTTTGGAAATGTATTTACCTTACTACATAGCAACTATGTAATCAAAATGATAAACTTAGTATAACTTAGAAAAGGCAAAGTGATATATTTAGTCTTTAAAAATGTTCACACTTTGATTCATCAACTTTCTCTACTTCTTTGGGACTTCATTTGCATATGAAGGCTCCCATGTCACAGAACATTTATATTAAATAAACTCGTATGCTCATCTCTTGTTAAATCAATTTTTTGTTGTAGGGGCCTCAGCCATAAAGGTAGTGGAGACATCCCCTGCAATGCGTATGTGTGTGTTGCCGGAGTCTGTCTCTCTGCTAGGTCCTCGGTCTTGGGGTTCAAAGAATGAATCCACAGACCACTGTGAGTAAGCGACAGGCTAGATTTTACTGGTAGATAAATATGAAGGAAGATAAAGCCCCGGGTGCAGTAGAGGGGGGTCCTGAGCAGTGCGCCAGTCTGGGTACCAGTTTTCTCACCCTGCAAGGAGGGGAGTTTTAGGGGAGATGGAATGTATTTCTGGAAAATGTCATAGTCACCAAGGGGCCTGTAGGAAGAAGTTAATTTTAAAACTTGCCCTATAGAAGAGCATGGTCTTTTAGAGTGTGGTCTTGGCTCTGGGAGTGAAAGCTTGGAGGGAACACTGGTCAGATTGGTGTTTACAAGCCTGCTTTGGTCCAGGGAATAAGGGCTGTGTTCAGACTGCTCTGTGAACCTGCTTTGGGTAGAAAATCAAGAACCTTGGCCAGCTCTCAGCAGGAGAATCCTATAGGAAGTGGATGTGAGTTGAGCACTCATTCTAGGGTAGGAGTGAGGACAAGCCTTTTGTCATCAGGAAGTCAACTGAGCCTTATTGTGTAAGCAGATAGATTAGTTTAACTATTTAACTATTTCCCCATACCCACAGGGATATTTTATTTGTAGAACAGGATACGATGACTTAAAAGTATTTCTCATTTTCGGTATTTGAGGTGGCCTTGGTGAGGGTACTTATGAGAATGTCAGCAATCCCAAGGAGAAAGTCTCCACCACAGGGGGCTATCAGGGAGCACCACAAGTTCAGGGGTTATATCAGGTCTCAGAAGCATTCAAGAGTCTCCACTCCATGCCAGACATTTGATATGAGTAAAAATACTCTGCAGTTTTGAAAGAAAAATGAGAGAGCTTTGTGACAAGAGCTGTACTATCAGCTGGCTTGAACATGGAGCACTGACAGTTACAGGAACAATGAGAGAAAGATAATTCTTCCTTAAAAAGTCATGTTAGCAGTTTTATTCAGAATAGAAATCATGAAAAATAAAGCCTCATTAAGTGCGACACTTCCCACGATATACCAAATCTGTAAACTGGTCTGGTGAGATCATTCCTGCGTTTAGCAGTACCTTGCTTGAGGAACCGAATCCTAGCAGAAAGATTATGCAATACTGGCAACAGCAAAGCAGAGAAGAGTCATTGAGAGGCTGCCCAGACCTTTCACTCCCCCCTCTGTGAATCAGTAGTTTTGTGACATCTTCAATGATGTAACCACAGCCGAGGCTCTTAACCTTGTCTTCAGAGGGGAACTCCACACCCCAGAAACATGTTTACCGAGACTTAGAATCTTTGTGATTAAGACAATAAGTAAGTGACCTTGTTCCGATCTGTAAATTTTCTGTCTGTGTATGTGTATAGAGGGGTGTGTGTATGTGCTTGTGTCTCTAAGAAAAGATAGTATTTTTTTTTTCTGGTAATGCATTGAGGACTTTTAACTAAAATGGACATCAGTATGAATTAGTGAGATTTACTTCACTGAATGTTGTATTTCTGTATATGATTCCAAGTATACATTCGAAGTTCTTAGCAAATTATTTAGAAAAGCTGTTAGTATTTTTCATTTTCATTCGTTTCACTTCAAATTTTTGGAAAATTAGTGAAAAGTACTATAGTTTTTATAATTATTTATACATAAATGCATTTGGATAATTACTAAGTAGTTTTATTTTTAATTGTCAGACAGTAATTGTTTTAGAAATCATCTCAATTCTTTTCTTTCACTTCTGTCATGAAACCACTTCACTCTGCAAGGTTCGATATCTGTAGACAAAAACCAAATGTGTGGGCCAGGAACACCGGGGGCCTCCTATAATCTTAGCACAATGGGAGGCCTGGGTGGGAAAATTGCTTGAATTCAGGAGTTCAAGACCAGCCAGAGGAAGAGCAAGACCCATATCTACAAAAAGTAGAAAAATTAACCAGGCGTGGTGTCATATATCTATAGCCCCAGCTCCTTTAGTTGCTGAAGCAGGAGGATTACTTGAGGCCAGCAGTGTGAGGCTGCACTGAGCTATGATCAACCACTGTACTCTAGCCCAGGCAGCACAGGGAGACTCTGTCTCAAAAAAAATAAATAAATAAAAATAAATAAATATGTATATATATATATATATATATATATATATATGTGATTAAGTATATATAATTTTTGGGTAATAAATATTGCTTATGAAGAATTAGAAAAAATACTAGAAGTATAACCTAATTTTAAATTAACCATGATTACAATTACTCTTATAAATTATTTTATGTAAGGAATATATTTTATATAAAAATTAGAAATAAATTCCTTCCTCAGGCCAATGTTGTCAATGGTTTTTCCCATGCTTCATTCTAGGACTTTTATGAATAAAGCCTCCTTGGCAATTGCAGCAACACGAAAAAACTTCTCTGAAGAACACAGATGAATGCCCAAAAACTCATGATGATGCTCATCATCCCTAATCATTAGAGAAATGCAAATAAAAACCACTGTGAGCTATTACCCTACCCCAGTGAGAACAGCCCATAGCACAAAATCCCAAAGTTTCCATGCCGATGGGGATGTGGATAGAAGGGAACACTTTTGGCACAGCTGGTGATATTGCAAACTAATACAGGATCTTTGAAAAGATGTGTGGAGAACCCTCCAAGAGCTAAAAGTAGATGTTTCATTTGATCTCCCAATCCCATTACTAGGCATCTACCCAGAAGAAAAATATCATTTTGTCACAAGGACATTTGCACTAGAATATTTACTGCAGCTTAATTCACAATACTAAGATGTGGAAGCAACTTAAATGCCCATCAACTCAGGAATAGATTAATAAATTGTGGTATATGCATATGATGCAATGCTTTTCAGGCATGAAAAGATGCAGACTTTTATATCTTTTGTATTTATCTAGATGGAATTGAAACATATTCTTCTTAGAAAAGTTTCACAAGAATGCAAAAGCAAGAATCCAATGTACTCAATACTAATATGAAACCAACAGAAAAACAATTCCATGCCAAGACTAGAGAAAAACACAAATATATCCCTGTGGGGGAAGGGAAGTGAGGGAATAGGGAGAGGGAAGGAATGGGAGGGACTGGAAAACTCTCACCTAATGGGCACAGTGTCAGAGTATATAGCACACCCCTTGGGTGAAGGGCTCAACTACAACTTGGACTTTACCTAAGAAATGCAAGAAATGTAACAAAATCATTTGTACCCTCATATTAATCTGAAATTTAAAAAGAAAAAAGAAAAAATGAAATTCAAACATTGGTTTATAAGATAAAATTGTATTTCCCTAACATAACAGTTTATTATTGATTTGAAAAATAGAATTCACTCAGTAAAGTGAGAGTTCAATGAGGCCAAGCTCTAGTATTATGTAATTATACACGCATAGTGAGAGGTTTCTTTTAAGTGAAAGTACTAAACAACTTGCAATAATTTTTAATTTAATTTTGTTAATAATTTTTAGGTAAGTTGCTAAAATATTAAATATAATTTTACTGAAATATTAAATATACATATGTATTCCACATAGCTAACACAAGGGATTGAAAAATACCAACTTAATGCAATTTGTTTTGCCATACATTTAAGCTAAATTTTGGAACTCATCATTGTCTTCCAAATTATACAATTGATTTTATATTTTAACTCAGCAACATATTGTTGTATAGTTTTCCTACGCGATGTTTACTCTTCTGGTTAAAAAAAAAAAGAAAGAAAAGAGCATAAATATATTCAGTTTGGTGAGCTAAAACAGGATTTATAATACTAACTAATCTATCTTATTTCATTCCAAGATCCAAACTGCAAGGTAGCTTGAAATACAACTTTTAGGCTCCATGATGTACTAAAATGAGGCGGGAACCAGTGATCTCTTTGGAAAATGTCTCATAGTCAAATAGATGATCACTCTACTTACAAGAAGAAATATACTCTCTCTCATTTGCCACTGAATATTTATGCCTGATGCGATGTACTGAGGTTTGTTTAATTATTATACTTATTATTTGCTATTCCATAGAGACTTTTACCACAAAGTCTAAGCACTTTTAGTGATGGTACATATTTATATTTGTGATGCAAGTCTTTTAGATTAATTTGTATTTTGAATTCCAGTACTAAGAGTAGTCTTTTTTTACTAAAATCATTGGAACACAATTAGCATATTTATTAACACTGATCCCCTCTTAGCTTCTCTAATAATATTGTATTCTAATACTCTTTGCATTCCTAAAACAAATCTGAAGCTTTTTAAAAATGATAATTTTAATTGTATTACAAAGACTAATATCTCCCAGGTTGGTTTCATTTATTACCAAGTCAGAGTCTAAGTAATTGCAAAAAAATTCCTAGAAGGTCATTCACCCTATAAATTCTATGATATTTTCTGTAGTAATTAGCATTAATTTATCCAAATCAGACTACTTTTTGAATTTAATGTCAATAGCAGACAAATTAAGAACAAAATAACCATGGCTATTTGTGTATGAATGTACACATATTTTCTCCCCCAAACTCTTAAATTGGAGACATAAAATTAAATATTTTAGTCATATTTACTTTTTTATACAGAGTCAAAAATTGACTTTTTTTGTCTTGCTAGCATCTCTTCATAAACTCTGAAGTACTCAAATTTAATCTGAACTTACATAGCACTGTGTTGATGAGCATTAAAACATTTGTAAAATTCCTAATTTATTCTAAACTCTAGACTTCTGTCTTTAACAGGTAGCTTCAGGATCAATGAGGAGATGCTAGCTATATGCAAGAATTTTCTTTTTAATTTATTTCTTATCTAATGGGAAAAAAAGGCCATGAGAATAAAGATTGAAGAGTTATATAGACGATGAATCCTTACACCAATTCATTTATTGAGTAGTGAATAATTTTTCTTCCATGTGTCATAAACTGTGTCCTCACTATAGTTGAGTTTTTGACCTCAAGATGTTTATTGTTCAAAAGGGTAATTGGACATATGAACAAGTACAATATAGTGAGAAATTCTATGATAATGGAACATGGGGTCACAGAGGATGAGATGAAGGTCAAGGGAGATTCTTGGTTGAAGAAACATTTCATACAAACGTTAAATGAACATTAGGTATTTTCAGCCTTGAAAAGGGTCAAAATAACTAGAGAAAAGAATTCTCATAAGTGAAAGAGTGGTAAAAAGGAAAGAGATAGGCACGTGTTGGAACACAAAAAGTAGATTAGCTCAGTATGTGTTTGCAAGTGTATGTGTCAGAAAGACAGAGAGAGAATGGGAGACCTAAAGATAAGTGTGTCTGAGCATAAACTCGCAATCTAACTTATGAATGATTGCTTGATCACCATGCCAACAATGGTGTTCAAGATATATTAAACAGGAAAATAAAATAATAATGGCTATAAAAGTTATAGCAACAGAGAACAATTCCCATTTATTCAGGCTTTGTATAATTATTCACAATGCACTAATGAAATGTAGTCTGTGTTTTAGAAATCAATAGTATACAGTCAAGCAATATAGTATCGTATCAATGGGAAACTTGGATTCCAATCTTAGCTCCCCCAATTTCTCAGTCTGAAATTATCTAGTATGGTTTTAAAGAACACAGACTCAGAAATCAAAGTGCTTGTTTGAATATCAGGTTTATCATTTGCTAGCTGTGTGAACTTGAGCAATTACTTAATTGTTCTTTTCCTAAGTTTTCATATTTACTAGTAAATTCCATCAGATGAGGATTTTATGGTTGACATACTGAACATATAGTGTTTATCCCATAGTAGAAACTCAGAAAATAGTATTAATGCTAGCTGCTTTTTGTAATAGTTGCAATAAACTTATGGTTGGTAAATATTTCCCTACAAGGAAGGGGAATCTAGAAAAGGTAAAAAATTGTCTCACTATCACAAATCAAAGAGGTATTAGAAAAATAATTGAACCCCATGCCAATCTTACTCCAGAGTATATAATATTTTGTAGTGTTTAACTCTTGTTACCAAATTGCCTTAAGAGTATTCTCTCGGCTCGGTGCCTGTGGCTCAATCGGCTAAGGCGCCAGCCACGTACACCTAAGGTGGCAGGTTCGAATCCCCAGCCCGGGCCCGCCAAACAACAATGATGGCTGCAACCAAAAAATGGCCAGGCGTTGTGGTGGGTGCCTGTGGTCCCAG